>JAABLK010000546.1:0-23425 GCA_012295415.1 Phytophthora chlamydospora | reverse complement strand
CCAGCGCTCCACGTCCAACACGCCGCGCTCACAGCGTGCCTCGGCCGCGCACGGCACCATCCTCGTCAACCTCGACGGTACGCCCCGACCGCCATGCGCGACGCGACGCCCACGGCCGACCGACTAACCTGCTCTTATTTACGCCAACAGTGCTCATCCACCGCGCCAACATCGGGCGCGACATCAGCCCCGCAGACGAGGACCTGATCGTGCTCTTCCGCCGCAACAGCAAGGAGGTGACGTCCGAGCCCGCGCGCTGGAGTGCCGACCACTGCGCCGTGTGGAATCAACACGTCGGCATTCAGACGTCACTGCTGCGGCACAAGAAACCGCAGGGTGCGTCGGGCCCCGACTTTCTTAAGAAGGAGTACGAGGTCGTGCTCGTTGCGGTGAGTTTATCTTCTTCTTCTTCTTCTTCTGCGGCGTCGGTGCCTTCGGTCTCCTCTTCCACGACAGCCGGCCATCTGCCCATGACCCATTACAACTATCGCCAGTTGGTTCATGCGGCCAGTGGAGACCGACCGTGTGGGGAGAGGAGCCTGCGGCTCCGACGCCCCGAGATGGTCTTCTAACGAGTAGTTCATCTGCTGACTCTCTCTGTGTGTCGTCGTATTGCACCCTGCCACTAGCTGCCGAGTCATTCCGCCGTCGCCCTCTTCTCCGTCGACTTCGCGACACTCGTGCAGCTCGGCACCAACCCGGCCGACAGACACAAGTCCTTCCGCGTCTCGCCGCTCAAGTGTCGGGACCTGGCCGCCACACTCGAGTTCGACATCACCTGGGACCTGGTGCACGCGCCCGGCAGCTCACAGGCCACCACGGCCGCGCCCAATAATATGATGCTGCACCCGAGCGCCAACCCGCACGCGCTCGGGCTGGCCGGCCTGCCGCCGTCCTCCACACTGCTAGGCAAGAACGCAAAGGCACAGACGCCCAAGGCGCAGACGCCGCGCTCCCGAGAGACGTCCAAGTCTCGGCGCGCTACAAACGACACGTCGTCCGTGTCGACACGCCGCACGACGGCCAGTCTCAGCTCGCAGGGCAGCGAGCGCGAGCTGCTGGAAGAGCTGTCGGCTTCCAACTGCAACAACTGCCGCTCAGCCAAGCGCCGGCTCGATCGGAAGGAGGTGCAGGTGCTGCAGCTCGAGTCGTTCCTGAAGGAGTCGCAGAAGCGCATCGACGCGCTGGCCACCGAGAACGAGGAGCTCATTATCCGCGAGAAGGCCGAGACGCGCAACGCCGCGCAGCAGCGCGCGCTGAGTCTGCGGCTGCTGCAGGAGCTCGAGGCGGCCGTGCAGCTGTGCCACAACCAGATGCAGACGCAGGACACGACGCTACTGCCGCAGGTAGAGCTGATCGAGCGCGTCAAGAAGTTTCACGAGGAAGTTGATCCTCTGCACGGCCACTCAGAGTCCTCTCGCCCTTCACACACGTCGCAGAATTCGCACGGATCACAGACCGCCTTCGACTTCCGCGCGGAGACGGAGGCGGCCATGCAGCGCAACCTGCGTCTACAGCAGCAGCTCGAGTTCCTCGGCCGCTCGATGGACTACGACAGCGATAACATGGAGGGCAGCACCCGCACGAATCGCGCAGCTACCGACACCTCAGGCACTACGATCTCGTCGGCTCAGAGTGGCAGCGTCACCGTGGACTGCGAAGCTCGGCCAGTGGCGCTGACGATGACGCAGCAGCTCAACAACCTGGAGCGCGAGAACTTCAAGCTGCGCGCGGAGCTTGAAGGAGCGCTGGCCAACGCTGCGAGCGCCCTGAAGAAGCACTCGGGTGGCTTCCCGTCGGGCTTGACGTCGGGTCTGTCTTTGACTGCTGAGGTCTCGGAGACGACCAGCTCCTCCAGCCGTGAAGACATTGATGAGCCGGAAGGCGAGGATGCCGCTCTGCTAACGCGCATCCGTGAGCAGCACGAGTTCGAAGCCGGCCGCTCGGCCGCGCTGGAGTCAGAGCTGGACACGGCCAAGAGCGAGATCCAGAAGCTCAAGAACCAGCTTGAAGCTGTTCAGAACGACAGCGCTTCGACGGAGGAGAAGGAGCAGACGCAGCAGGCGCCGGGCTTCCTGGACAAGATCTACGCCGACGTCGGTAAGGCCAAACTGGTGCTGGAAGACCGCGTGCAGCAGCTGGATGAGCTGCTGGCCAATGCCACCGAGGAGAACGGCCACCTCCGGAACGAGATCGAGGAGCTCCACAAGCAAAAGAGCGACAGTCACGACCAAGCAAGTGCTGCTGAGACTGACGAGCACATTGCTGAGCTCGAGAGGCTGCTGGAGTTGCGCGAGAAGGAGCTCAAGGCGAACGAGAAGGAGCTCACCAGGACCAAGAAACAGCTTCGCGAAGCGGAGGCTCGTGCACGCGCCGGCGAGAGTTCGAAGTCGGAGCTAGAGAAAGAGCTCGCCGGCGTGCGTCTGTCGCTGAAGATGGCGCAGGAAATGACGACCCAACTCGAGAACCAACTGGCCACCGTGTCGGCCAGTGCCGCGCCGGCCACGACGACGTCCACGTCGTTTGTGTCGCACTACTCCGTCGCGAGTGACTCGACTGCACACGACGAGTTGGCCGACGTGCAGAAGCAGCTGAAGCTGTCCAAGCAGGAGGTCATGCAGCTCCGCTTCCGCAGCAACCAGCTCGAGAGTGTGAACGAGCGGCTGGAAGACGTTCTCAAGGAGAAGCGCACGCTGGAGGTCAAGTTGACGGCTCTCGAGGGCCAGCTCTTCGAGCAGCGCAGCCGCACGATCAACACGGACAACAGCAGCTTCACAGCCCCCTCGCTGGACGCCAAGAGCTCGGCGATGCTCAACGACATGCAGCGCGAGCTGGACCAGAAGTCGGCCGAGTTGATGATCGCAGAACGCGAGCTTGAACACTTGCGCGCCCAGCTCAACGACCAGGGCGGCGAGGCCGGCACTCCCGGCAACATCGAGGACGTGGCCGACAAGGTCAAGCGCTTCGAGAACGAGATCCTACGTCTGTGCCAACGCAACGACGAGCAGGCCAGGCGCCTGGAGAAGCTCGGGGGCCGCGTGACTGTAGCCATCCGCGAGCGCGACGAGCTGGAGGTGATCGTGCAGCAAATGGTGACGGAGATGGCGCTGCTGGGCAAGGACGTCAACATCCCTGCGGCAGCTTCACGCAGCCACCGCACGCCGTCGATCCAAGAGGCCACTGAGACGGAGGAAAAGTCCCCGTCGTCGATGCAGCGCCGCCCGCCGCCGGTGCAGACGGGCAAGATCACGGACCGGTATGCCAACGCCGTGGCGTCCAGTTCGTCTCACACGCCCGCGTCGTCTTCCACGCCCGGCGGCGTGAGGAGCAACAAGGTGGCGCAGCTCATGAAGAACTTCTCGGTGCAGACCAGCGACAGCGACAGCCCCGGCGTGTCGCCCAGCGACGTGGCGTTCAAGCGCCCCACCAAGTTGGACTTCCGCAGCCGCAAGGGCTCGGCCGCCAGCCGCAGCAACGAAAGCACCCCCACCTCGCGTCTGCGTCGCGCGCCAAGCAACGGGCCGCAGCTCTTCTAAAGGCGAATAATTATTGGTGTAACGTGAGTACTGGTATTGAAGTAAAGCAGTCAAGTGCAGACAATACATTCACAAGTTGCAGTGCAGGTTGACGTTGATGTGACCAATCGACTAGCGAAAACTTCGCCAGTCGAACATGACACGACCACCGACAAGCTATATCCACGTGTTGTGGGGCAGGTTGCCGGGGCGGAGGATGTGGTACGGCTGCGCCTCGTGCTCCTCGTTGGCCACGATAAAGTCGTCGATGGCCTGCAGCTCGGCGTCGTACGCCCGGATAACGGGCCGCAGTCGCAGGTCGTCGCTAAACGGCGCCACGTGATACACGGATGTGAGCGTCATCTCCTCCGGCCGCGGCCGGTTGAACAGCGCGCTGAGGAAGACCATGGAGGGGAAGAGCTCGCGCGGCTGCAGGTAGCTGAACAGGTCGATCCCGGCGTGGCCGTCGCGAACCTTGCGGCTCGGCAGCGGCTTCCAGAGCGCGGCGGCGCTGAACGGCATGGCCACCGTCGTCCACGTCACCTCTCCGTTCATGGCGTGGTGCTTGACGGCGCTCTGGAACACGAGCCTCGTGAGCAGTTTGTGCAGCCTCTGTTTGCTCTCAAAGGCCGGCGGGAAGTCGTGCAGGTGCGGGATCTTGGCGCACGCTCTCGCCCAGTTCTGCAGCTCCACGTCCGCCGTGACAGCCTCGTCGTCCGCGTAATAGACGTCCAGGAACCTGTCGACGAAGCGGGAGATGGCGGCCGCGTGCAGCTTCCCGTAGGCCGCGTATTTGTGTGGCAACTGCTGGATGCCTCGCTGCCGGACGTCGCTGTACACGTCGTCCAGCAGCGAGATGCTGCGCCGCGCATGCTCCAGGAAGCGAACGCAGCCAGCCGCGCCGATGCCGAACGTGCGATCCAGCGGCGTGGATGTGTTGAAGAGCACGACGCCGGCCTGTTGCTCCAGACCGAAGTCCAGCGCGAAGTGGCGCATGAGCAGAGCTCGCACCGGGTGGTTCTCGGCGAAAGCTCGGTACAGCTCGACGCGGATGGGGATCGACAGCGTGTGGCTCTCGGAGAAGTGCTGCATCTGCTGGAACGTAGCCTCGGCCGCGTTGAGCGCTGTCTTGGCTAGCTGCCACTCTGCCGGGTCATCGAACGGTGTGTACGTGAGTCCCGAGTCCACGAGCTTGATGGCCAGCGGCAGGAGCTGCTCGTGGAAGCAGAAGTAGCCCACTACGGACGGCAGATACTTGTCGATCCGGCCGACGTCCGTCTCGACCTTCGCCACCTTCGGGCCCCACTGGCCGATAGTGGCAAGGTCCACCAGGAACAGCTTCTTGTTGGCCCGCAGCGACTGCACCGATGCCCCCGGCCCGCACACTTTCTTCACGTTCTCGGCCGTGAGCGTCTCGTCCTGCGGATCTTCGTCTTCGTCGCTGATGGCCCGCAAGTTGAAGCCGCGAAGACTCAAGCGAGAGGCCCCGAAGCCGACGTCTCCGTGGTCAACGGAGTCCATGGGAGCGTCCACAATGGGGTGGAACAGCTCGTAGAAGCGCGTGTAGGCCTCTGTGGAGTTGAGCTGAGGCAGCCAGCGCGTGGCCAACGCCGACATGAGCTCAGGCGTGTCGGGTTTGAGCGCGAGGAGCTCGGCCAGATCCTGACGCTGCAGCTTCTCGGCCACGGAGCCTGGCCGCGCCACGGGCCCCATGTAGACCGGCAGGAGCTGACCATCAATGGGCCACACGCGCTCCTCGTTGACCAGAGCGTTTGCCATGCGCGCGATCTCGGCCGCGCGGCCGTCCGTGTGCACGACGCTGAGCGCGTCGGACGAGGTGCAAGTTGAAGTTGTCTCGTTAAAGCACACGTCCGTCAGCTCGGAGGACAGCAGCAGCGGGGCCAAGTCCTTGCTGGCCGGGAAGAGGAGCGGGCTGAGGTAGAACCAGCTCGGCGTGAGCGTGGCGGCCACGCCCACCAGAGCACGGAGGAGCAGCTTCATGGCCGGAGATGTTGGTTGGTTCGGCCGGTGCTTCCAAGACGGCAGATTGGAGAATGGACGAGAGGTTCGAGCGGCCGCAGCACGGGCTACGAAGCAAGAGGCGGTGGCTAGAGCCTTGCATCATTGGCGGCATCGGCGTCGAACATGTTGGGGGCGACACCTTGCATCATCGGCGCCGGATGTCCACAGACATGGCTACACTGCGTCGTCGGCCGCTTTGAGTGCTTGAGATTTGATGTCGGATTCGTCGGGGAGGCTGCGCAGCTCGTGGTGCTTCTTGCCGCCTTCTTTGCCCTTCGCGAAGCTTGCTCACTCTCGTTTTTGCCATCTCGCACCACGACTACGGATGGCCTTGTCCAACTTCGTCAAGATTCTCGCTCTGCTGGCGTTGTTGGCGCTTGACGTGTCGAATGCCAGCGCTGAACCTGCTCGTCGTCTCCGTGTTGAGTCGTCTGAAGACGTACCGCCGACGAGAAACCTGCAAAAACTAGCTGGTTTCCTACGCATGGCCAAGTCCCACGTCATGCATCAGCCCGTGACCGACAAGTTGTACGAGAAGTACAAGCAAGTCAAGGACAAGGTGGTGCCCAAGACCAACTGAACTGATCGAGATAAACGCCAACTACAATAGAGATTCACTGCCTTCGTTGCTGACGAACCGTATGAACACTGATGATCTTCGTCCTCTTTCTGAAGGCGGACCGCCGGACATGATCTGGTCTTGGGATTTGAGCTTAACAAACCGAATGCATTGGCACGCTTTCTTCGTCCTTCCCGGGTGTTCATTCCAGCAGCGACCATGAATCTCGCCGGTGTCATCAAGTCCTTCGCTCTCCTCGCCCTGCTGGCCGTCAACATGTCGACTGCGGCCGCCCGGACACCTTCGCCACGTCGACTTGCCCTCATCGAGACGTTTGCAGGGGAAGTGCGGGAACCTCGCAGGCTGGCTTAGCATTATCAAGACCAACATGAGGTACCAGCCGACCGGCGACCGCCTGTACCAGCAGCTCAAGCGCATCAAGGACAGCATGGACGACACCAAGCCCAAGTAGCTAACACCAATACCAATACTTTAGTGTTCATAACGACAACGTGCTCATTGAAGCGACCTGCAACTTTCTATTCTACCACGTGGACTCTCCAGTGCCTCAAACCTTCGATCGGTCGAGCCACTTGCTATCTAGTCCAGTTCCGAGATGGACGTGCTCGAGTTTGAGGACTGTCGGTGGCGGTGGCGCGTCTTGGCGTTCATCTTGCTCGTGAACTGGTACACGGACTCGGCGTTCAGCTGCAGCTCCTGCATCCTCCGCATCAGGTCCGCCTTGGACTTGACGTTGTCTGAACGCTGTGGGGTGTATGTGTAGGTGATCTCGGGGTCTTCACTGATGTACTGCGGCTGGTGCTGCGGTCGGGGCTGGTACGTGGTCAGCTCGAAGCTCGAGTCCTCTTGGCTACTGTCGCGGTCTCGCGGAGACGGCTGCGTCGAGGCAAAGGAGCTGACAGACGACTCGAGCTTCGTACGCGTCGAGGAGTCCGAGAGGTTCGACTTGTCCATTCTCCCGATCATCACCTTGGGCTTAACGACGTCGTCAGTCCGCTTGTCGTCTCGGTTGCCACGTAGGGCGGACGTATCGGTTCCTGGCGTCCAGGCCACAGCCGTCTTCTGCCCCCCTTCGCGGCCTCGCAGCTTGGCCGTGTCCGTACTGGGCGTCCAGAAGCGCATCTGGGAAGTCGAGCTGTCGCTGAAGCTGTGCTCCGAATCGGACCGTGCGCTGTAGGACAAGGACGACCGGACGTGCTGCACCGGGGTTTTCACTCCGCCAACGGGAGCTGTACGCGCCAGGTCGTTGAGCCCGTAGCTCGCTTCGACTTCTCGCTGCGCCATGACTCGGGCGTCCAAGTGGCTGGCGTTCATCTTACACTTCTTGCAGAGCACAGCGGTGATGCACCGTACCTGGCCGCCAGCCTGGTGGCCCTCGTCCCAGCTTCTGCTCTGCGTGACGCTCATCGCGGCGTCTCGTCGACTCACGAAGCTCACGTCACGACTGATGCGGCACCGGGAGCACGTCTTGGCTTGGCAGAGACTGCAGGACGCCACGCTGTTCAAGACGCCGAACTTGCGCTCACAGATGCCACAGCGGTTCGAAGAGACCTTGGCCTCCGGTAGCGCCTGCCGGAACTCGGCCGCTGCGCCCTTGAAGTTGAGCAGCCAGCTCAGCTTCCTGCTCTGTCCGCACGTCGCAGCCTCCGTGACGCCTGCAAGCATCAACGAGGCCATCATGTTGGCCGCTTGGTAGTCCTGCATCTTGCCTCGGAAGTCCACGAACCCCCTTGAGAAAACGTCGAGCTGAGCCGAGTTCTTCGCGGGAGTGAACAGCGAACAGGTCGACAGCCACCCCCTCGTGAGGCCTTGATTCCTCAATTCGACGCACTCGTGCATGTCCACCGACTGGCTCAGGTAGTAGCCAACATCCTGGGCTTCCGTCGCCCCGTGAAACTTGTGCCGCACGACTCCTGACGCCACGAGAAGCACGAAGTCGCGAGGACTTCGAGAACTCGCCTTGACTCGCGAAGCCTCACCGCGGACGAGCCACTGCAAACCGAGGAACTGGAAGGGCTCGACGGCACTCGGCGTCTGGAGGCAGCTGATCATGGCCGTGTCAAGCACCTCTGCGTCCGTCATGTAGCGCGAGCGCAGCGTCAACTCGGCCGTGTCCGTGGCCAGGAGTCCGTACATGGCGTCGTTCAATGAGCCGTCGATGTGGCCCGTGACCACGGCCGAGGCGATGGAAGACGACCCCGTCACTGCGGCCGACGACGTTGAAAGCGCCATCTCGGGCGTATACGCGGCCATGGCCACGGCCTGCGTCGGCTTGGCCGGCCTCTCCGTTGACGAGGTGGCCGAGTGACCAGACATGGAGCCGGCCGACGTCTTGGTGGCACGACCTGCGAGCGGATTCAGCTCCGGGTGCGTCGGCTGCCGCTCCTTGAACACGTTGAGCCCCTCGTGGGTCTTGAGCGGCTTCCACTTCCACTTGTCGAGCAGCGGGTTCTTGCCGCTTCGACAGGCAGTGACCTGAGCGTCATACTCGCGGAGCGTGTCGTCCAGCAGTAGCCGAGCTTGGCTCTCAAAGCCGCGCACTTGATCCGACGTCACGTGGAACGTGGCGAACGGGCTCACACCTTTCATTGCGGCGGTCTCGGGTAAGAGCGTTGGCTCGAAAGAGAAAGTGAACGCGAAGCAGGGCAGCAAACCTGAAACGCAAGCGCTACGTGCTCTGAGGAGGGGGAGAGCTCACCGCATAAGAACCGATGCTACCCTAGCTGCAGCATCTGCGGTGGAGAAGTTGGTCATAGATTAGCGGAGCTTGTGGTGAGATTGACTTCAACGTACCATTGTAGAGACTCGGAGCATCCGAGCTGATGACGAGCTCGCAAGCAGTTCGCCACAGTAAACAGGAGAGGTAGAGGCTTCACCACGCAGTGCACGTACATCCACAAGCGGCACCACCCGATGGCGCTTCCTAATGACATGACCGACGAGGTTTGTGACCTTGACGAATGGCCTTGTGGAGTGAAGTGCGGTGGAAGCTGCTCCTATGGAGTGCGAATGCAGATCTGAGCTAGGACATCGTAAGCTGCCATTCGTCTGCCTTTCGGAAATGATCGCTCCGCTAAGACTATTCGGCATATACTTCATCGTTGATCAACCTCTTGTAGTGTTCGGAGAGCGGCTTTCCATGCTTCAACACGAGCTTCTTTCTTAGCTTGGCTAGAACCTCAAACCTCAAACCTCCAGTGCCGCTCGCCACAATCGGGTATTAGCTATCTAGGGGAGCTTCATGCCCCCAGTAGGATCAACTCGACAAGGAGAGCAGTCGTGGCCTCGGGCAGAAGACCATGAGCTTGTACAAACACTGCTCTTGTCCGAATGTGTGAACGTGCGTTGAAGTCGAGCTGACGGATACGATATTCGCCTTCTTGAGATCCGCCAAACTTATAAAAACTATGTTCATTCTCCGACATAAGTGCTGGGCTTACCAGCAAATATCCTATTACACGTACCGGGCTGCCTTGCAGTTTGTCGTGTTTCTGACTCCCCAGCCGGAGGAAGCGCTGGGTTGTGGTTGCTTCTTTTAAAGTTTGACAAGTGCTTGTGGAACACGATTCCATCTCGGGCCCCCAGGAAAGCCGTGTATTTGTTGAGTAGCTCGACGCGGTTAGGTTCCCCAGCGTTTCGCGAAGGAATTTGCCATCGATGTTACCATCAGCCCAGGAGAGAAACGTTTCTCTCGGTAGGCTTTATTGTTGAGCAACTTCTTGACGAAGCTCCCAGAGAGCGTCTTTCCGTCCTTGGACACGAGCTTCTTCGCCAGCAGCAGCTTGGACAGGAACTCAATGCCTCTCTCTTCGTTGTTCTCCACAGTTCTCAGTCGCTGCTTGATCGGACTGCCAACTTCGGCCGGAAAAGTGTTCGAGGTGGTCGTCTGGGAGAGCTCGTGTCGACCAGGAACGAGAGCTCGTTCCTGGTCGACTGGGTAGCTGCCAAGGTAGTATTGCAGGCTGCAAAGAGAGCGGTGGCGGCCACCAACAGGATGTAGCTCACACGCATGGTTGGATGTTCGTAGCTGAAGGTTTAGGCGATGGAAAGCAAGTTGCGAATTGAGAGCCATTGGAAGCAAGACGAAACGCTCGTGCCCCTTTCCTGGTGGTTGTCCAACAGGCTAGCGTCGGTGTGCACCAACATGTTCGAGTGAGTTCACTGAGGTCCTATGAAAGTGATAGTTGCTCCTGCCAAATCCTTACTCACTCCAACTCGGAGTCCAAGAGCGTCATCGAGGCTCGAGCAATCCATCACCAGAGTTCTCTGAAATTTATTTCAGAGTTCTACCGGGATGCGATTCTCTACCAAGAACGCATAGAAAGCAATAATTTGAAAACACGATCAAACTTGTTGGCTTAAGATTAAACTCTGGAATCACATAACCCTCAACAAACATAGAAAAACCCGCTCAAAAGGGTGTGACTGACGCAATAACGCAACTTCAACCTATAAAGTGTGACAGTTCTCATACAACAACTCTTCAAAATCACTCTAAGAGGTAATACCCTTAGCAAGAAGATAAACCCAGTAGATGTTGCTTGTGTGCGTTCTAGCGACAATCAAGTGTTTTTTACGTTTGACGCCGGAAATATAAGTGGGACTTTTATGAAAGAGAATGGAATTTTCACGTAAACTGGTGGGGTTTTAACAAGCACAGACATTTCGACCCACGTCTCGACGTTACTCCAGTGAAGCAAGCGAAAAGCCATTAGCACAGGTTTTAGAGCGTCCGCGACATCTCGAGCATGCCCAGCAGCTCGCGATACTTCTTGGCGTCGCTTTCCAGGCGGGCGTCTTGAGCGTCTCAAAAGACACGCGGGCGGATGCGAAGGAAGAGATCGCTCACTTTCGCCTGCATGGAGAGCTGCTCCAATGTTTTGCGCGCCAAGGCAACCGCACGCACGCCCATAAGACCTGCTGCGGTGGTTGCAGGAGTACTTCTACATCGCACTGCTAGAGAGGACGCAGAGGAGCGAGCGGCTCAAGAAGAAGAAAAATCACGGTAGTAGAATTCGGAGAGCGACCCGGGCTTGCTGCACAACTGCGTGACGGCCAGCAGGCACTCGAGCAACAAGTCGCCCTTCTAGCGCGATACCAGTTCGCTCTAAGGCTACTAAAACACGTGCATGTGAATTGGCTCAGCTAAACGTTTTGCAATACCTTCAGTGATCTCGCTTCATTTGAGAGTGACGGCTCAATCGTTCTTGTCAAATACCTACCGTCACCGCATCTGCACGGCATCTGTAACTACAACTCCATCAAACTCGTCGCTCTGCCAAGAGATCATCCTCGCTAGGAAATAGTGCTTAAATTTCAGAGCTCACCCCGGACGCAACGCGCACGGCCTTGTATTAGTAGACACACAGCAACTTACAAGTCAAACTTGTACTGTTGAAGTTTGACTTGTAAGTGTTGCTGTATGGTGCGTCTACTAAGACCAACATAATAGCGAGCATACGTGCAGGTGAAGGCGACGACGCTGCCTTCGATACGATAAACTCCAACGAAGCCAAACCACTGCTCGCAACTCCGGAAGAACGAATAGGATCATACATTTGTGACATTATTGTAGCATCGGCTTCTATGCCTGTAGTATTCGTGGGCCGAAATGATGGCATACGGA
This sequence comes from Phytophthora chlamydospora, assembly GCA_012295415.1. Classification (NCBI taxonomy): domain Eukaryota; phylum Oomycota; class Peronosporomycetes; order Peronosporales; family Peronosporaceae; genus Phytophthora; species Phytophthora chlamydospora. Next base: position 11,682 of record JAABLK010000546.1, on the reverse strand, counting down.
GTCTAAGCTTGCTGTATCTAAAAGATATCACCACTGTGTACACCACGTGGCATAACTGCAAGCCGTTTTCGACTACGATGGACGCCGCGACCAAGACGCTCAAGGCGGCTGGCAGCGCCGCCTCCAGCTCCAACTCGCTGCTCTCGACGGACGACGCGGTGGCCAGCAGTAACTCGGCTACGTCGGGTGAGAAGGAGGTGACGGCTGTGACGCTGGCGACGCTGCAGGAGGGCGTCAAGGCGCACAAGGAGTGGGCCAAGCACCTGGTCTTCGACGGGGACGGCAGGGTACTCTTCGGCAACGTCAAGCCGCTCGAGGGCGAGGTGGCGTACGTTACGACTGCATCTGTGCCTGGAGAATATAACCTAGACTATAACCTACCTGCAACTTTGTGTAACCCTGCGCAGAGGCTTCCTCAAGCTCTTCGACAAGCGCGAGGACACGATGGCGTCCGGTATTCTGCTGCTTGGAGAGCAGTACGACGTGCACCGGTGCGGAGTTGTTTTAGTTGAAATGCGGGTTACAGTTGTTTACGTGTGGGTTACGCTATGGGCAGCTTCCACCCACCGCTGGTGTACGGGCGTCGAGGAGATCCATCTCTGGAGGAAGGAGAGGGCATCGCAGTGTGCAAAGCGGCGCAGGGCAGTCGCACGCTCTTCTGCCTCATCACGTACGTGTACCCGACGCTGTCGGCCAGAGCGGTGCCGCAACTCAAGGAGTTCTGCGAGACGCAGTGTAAGTGGATACGCTGGGGGCGGAAGCTGGGCTGGTACTCTGCTGACGTTGTGTGTCATCTGTTGTAGTGGCCAAACTGAGTTGATGGAAGATCGGAGACGGAGACGAAACGCAGCCGAGTTCATACGGACTGCCCTTGCTGCAGCTAAAGAGCTGGCTAGACGAATACGAGACTTTCATTTTGCATGTTGGGAAAACTCGAGTTTGTAGGGAAGAACCAGTAGGATTTCATGCGACTTTGCTACGGACGACACCAACGAGCGCCAACTCGGGCTGAGCGAGTTACATCTCGCCCCAGTCCGCGTCGTCGTCGTCCTCGAACTGGATGTCGGCGTTGTCCAGCTCGAAGTCCAGCAGCTCGCCGGTCGTGCCACTCGTCGTGGTTGTGGTTGTGGTTGTGGTCGTGGTTGCCGTTCCGAAGCCCGACGTCTGCGAGGATGAGAAGGCGTCCTGACTGCTCAGCCCAAACTCGTTCGAGCCCGACGATGACGCGAACCCGAAGCCGTTGTCGCCACTGCCGAAGCTGCTGGCCATCGCCGCGGCCTGCTGCTGTCGCTGCAGTTCGGCCTCAGCCGCAGCCTGGGCTTGTACCGCTGCCGCTTCCTGCTCGGCACGCACCTGTGCAGCTTCTTCCTCCATCGCCCGCGCATGCGCTTCAGCCTCCGCACGCTGTCGGGCCTCTTCCTCAGCCCGCGCCTGGGCCTCTGTTTCTGCCGCTGCCTGGGCTTGAGCTTGCTCGTAAGCCAGCTGAGCAGCCGCCGCAGCTTCTGCCTCGGCTTGTGCCTGGGCCGCTGCCTGGGCTTGAGCTTGAGCCTCGGCGGCCGCTTGTGCCTGAGCCTGAGCTTGAGCTTGAGCCTGAGCTTCAGCCTCTGCCTGAGCTTGAGCCATCGCCTGTGCCTGCGCTTCGGCCTCTGCAGTGGACGCCGCGCTGTCGTGGAAAGTCTCAGTGGCGCCCACCGCTTCACTGAAGGCCAGCGCCGCGCCGCCGCTCAAGATCAACTCGAGGATGTTCTCGCTCTCCAACAGCTCCTTCTTGTCCGGGTACGAGGAGGCCGGCGCGTTGGTCTCTTCGCCTCCGTTCTGCGCCAGGAGCGTGGCCTCCGCCTGCAGCGACAACTCGAGGTTCTCGAACAGGTCCGCGTTGCGCGTGGGGTCGGCCAGCGCCTTGGCCGCGCGTGAGCTGACGGCCGCGAGATCTTCGCGCCACTTGTCCATGACCAGCTGCATCTTGGACGGGCAGTAGCTGCGCGCGAAGAAGGCCGCCTCCGGGAAGCGCTTGGTCTCCTTGAGCACCTCGACGCACTCCGTGGTCTTGCCCAGCATCAGCCAGCAGATGAACGCGATGTTGTAGCGGCGCTTGTCACGCGCCAGGCCGGCGAGACGCACCAGGCCGGCCTTGTCTCCGCGACTCGTGTACAGGATGAGCAGCAGACTGAAGTCGTCCGCGCGGATGGCGCAGTCCTCGGCCAGGCTGAGCTGGCAGTCGTTGAGCGCGAGGTCGCCCAGCTGCTTCCACTTGTGCTGGGTCTCGATGTCCATGTCCTTGCCCTTGTCGCCCTTGTCGATCTCCTGCAGCATAATGTCGCGCGCCACGTCCAGCTTGGCGAGCTGCACGGCCAGGTCGAACTTCTGGTCCGGGTCGGTGCTCAGCGCCAAGGCCTCTTCCTTGAAGCCCTGCGACTCGAGGAAGCGCGCCACATAGTCCATCTGGTCGGCCGGGATCTTGGGCAGAATGGCGTTGGCGCTCTCGAAGTCGCGGCGCACCACGGCCGTCTGGTACTCCAGCATGACCAGCGACACCGTGTAGCTCACCACGTTCTTCATCTTGTCCATGAGGAACACCAGGTTCTCGCGGGGCAAGTAGCCGAGCAGGTACATCTTCTGCTCCAGGTGGGCCAGCGTCATCACTTCGCCGCCCACGTAGTAGTTGAGGCGGCCGCCCGCGTTCGTGTACAGGAAGCAGTCGCCGACCCACGTGCCCGTGCTCACCTTCTCCGAGATCTCGTGCAGCAGGTCGAAGGCGCCGTCCACGCCTTCCTCGGGCGTGTTGGTGCCCGCCGCGAACGCCTGCGCCACCACGTCCTTGTTGTAGCGCAGCACGAAGAAGCTCGACTCGCACGCGAGCACGACGAGGCTGCCGTTCTCCGACCAGAAGACGTTCTTGGCCACCACGTCGATCTTGCGGATCAGGCGCAGCTCCTCCCAGTCGAACATGGCGACGGCGTCGTTGCCCTTGACGCCGATGGCGCCGGCGCCGCCGAACAGCCCCTCGGCCGACAGCACGCGCGGCTTCTCGCTCTTGACCTCCTTAAAGTTGCGGAACAGCGTGAGCTTCGAGATGCTCTCGCGCACCACGTAGTCGCCCGTGCCCGTGGGCGACCAGCAGAAGTCGAGCGCCGCGCCGAACGCCTTGTTGCGCAGCTGCTGCGCCGTGTAGATGATGTACTCGCCGTCGCCGCAGACCACCACGTAGCGGCCGTTGCTGTTGTGCTGCACCTTCTGCGGGTACACGTCGCAGCTTCCGAGGTCTCTGGAGACGAGCGGCAGCCGCTCACCGTCCTGCAGCCCCATCTCGGCCACGACACCCTTGACGCTGGCCGTGTGCACGTCGTTGTTGGTCGTCCACACGAGCTTCCCGCTGCCGCCGACGTCCATGCTCACGACGGGCGTGTCGTGGCCCAGCCGCAGCACGATGGTGCCCTCGTCGTAGCCGATGGCCAGCGTGTTGGCCGAGGGCAGCGCCGCCAGCGACCAGCTGCGCTCCATGCCGTAGTTGAGCGTCGTCTCGGCGCGGTAAGTGGTCGAGTGCCACATGCGCACGGCGCCGTCCTCGCAGGCCGAGATGATGAGCGGCAGCCGCGGGTGGTACAGCACCGACGTGAGGTTGTTGCCGTGGCCATCCAGCGTGTGCACGATGGCCTTGGTCTGGTAGTCCCAGACCTTGACGGTGCGGTCGTCGCTGCCCGAGAGCAGGTACGGCTTGTCTCCGCCAGGGTAGTAGGCCACGCAGTTGACGCCGCGCTCGTGGCCCTCGAGCGCGAAGTGCGCGTGGCTCGAGCCAAGCCCCCAGACGCGCACCGTGCGGTCCAGACAGGCGCTGGCGAAGGTGTGGGCGTCCTTGGGGTTGAACTTGACCATCATGACGTAGTGGCCGTGGCCCTCGAACACCTGCGTGCACGTGAAGTTCTTGTCCCAGTCCCAGAGCTTGATGGTCATGTCGTCGGCGCACGTGAGGAAGCAGGGCAGCGTCGGGTGCACCTCGATGTGGCGGATGTAGTCGCTGTGGGCCTCGAAGCTCGTGACTTTCTCCATCGTGTTGTAGTTGAACACGCGCACCTGCATGTCGTCGCTGCTGGCCACGATCCACTGCTTACGAGCCACGAACTTGGCGTTGCGCACGGGCAGGGACGAAACCTCCAGCGTCTTGACCAGCGACTGCGTGGCGTAGTTCCAGATCATCAGAGAACCAGAGTACAGCGCGGACAGCACCCACGGCTCCGTGGGGTGCAGATCCACGCTCTTGACGCGCTCGGAGCGCGAGCAGAGCTTGCGTTTGATGTCCAGACGGAGCGGCTGTGTGTGGAAAGAGCGGGGCACGTGCAGAGATGAGAGTTAGATGAGAAGAGAGAGGAGCTAAAGAGCTACGACATGAGTGTGGGCGTGGTCATGCAGGACGTCTGTGGGAAGCTATACATGCACGGCAGGAGGACGCACCATGGTGACGTGTGAAGAGCGACGTTCCCCCTTTTTGCAGACTGACGATCCAAATTGCAAGTGGCAGACGGCGATTGGCTGAAATGGATATGGGTACATTGTGGCAAGACACATAAAATGGTTTGGCTTATTTGTGCATTTTTAAATGTGGTTAAAACCACAATGCTTGAGGCGACTTTCAGTGAGAACTGAGGCGGCAGCTAACGGGTATACTGCACAGTAGGGTATACTGCACCAAGCCATGCTGCTGGCCAGCAACTCCACTTTATTTTGTAGTTCACAATGCGCTGAGGATTAAACTTTGTCAGCCTCACTCGAGGCTCGCTACACTGCTCATTCCAATATTCAAGCCCACTGACAGACTGACCAACGCGCGTCTGCAGTCCCGCAATGACCCTCTTCAACTTGTTCAAGGCCGTCGCCCTTTTCGCCCTGCTAGCACTGGCAGCGACTGCCCCCGCCTCGGGAACCAACTCGGGAACTGTCCGGAAAGGATCATCAAAAGGAGAACATCAACAACCAGCAGGTAATTGACAAGATGATTGAGAACGCCAGGAAGGTCAAGGGGAAAGTAAAGGATTCGACGAAGGCCAAGTAGATCGGATCTACAAGGCGTTGGGTGAGGAAAAATGGTCGCCCGCAACTTTGGGTTGGCTCTAGACACTGCGTGGTCAACGTTTGCAGCTTTCCTTTTTCGCTGTGGCGAACTTGAAACCCCTCCATGTGCGTCCGTTCAAGATCGAGTGTCTCTTCGTGCGCATTGTCCGAAATCGCCCCGTACACGACAGAGCAATGGTGAGTCAATCGCGTGCTTGTGACAGCATGCTAGCCTCACTCTAGTGTCCCCTGTATTGTAGATCCGCTTCTTCCTGCTGCAGAACCGCCAGGGCAAGACGCGGCTGTCCAAGTGGTACGTGCCGCCGCCCGAGGACCAGGAGAAGGCGCGTCTGGAGGCCGAGATCCACCGCCTCGTGGTGGCGCGCGACGCCAAGCACACCAACTTCATCGAGTTCCGCAACTACAAGCTCATCTACCGCCGCTACGCCGGCCTCTTCTTCATCCTGGGGGTGGATCTCGTGGCCAACGAGCTGCTGGGGCTCGAGACCATCCACCTCTTTGTGGAACTGCTGGACCAGCAGTTCGCCAACGTGTGCGAGCTCGACATCGTCTTCAACTTCAACAAGGTCTACTCCATGCTGGACGAGTACATCCTCGGCGGGGAGGTGCAAGAGACCTCCAAGCGCGAGATGCTGGATCGCATCCGCGAGCTGGAGAAGCTCGAGTAGAGAGAGGCTAGAGAAGGGTTAACCGCACTTCCGTCTACTTCCAAGTGTAGCTCGTTTCCTAACCTGAAGATCTATTAACCGAGTCAGCCGCTGCAAACACAAAATGAATGAGCATGTTGTACCACGAACGAGGACGCAGCTTCATCAAGCTTCCTTCGCCTCGTTCGCACTAGTTTCTGCCGTGTCGGCCTGGCCGCTGGTAGACACTGCCACTTCCACGGCAGGCTCCACGCTACTACCCGGGGCTGGCTCCATCTCCTTTGAAGCCACAGGCTCAGCGACCGCTTCAGGGTTCGCTGGCTCGGCCTCGGCCTCCACGGAAGGCACAGCCGCTTCGCTCTGCTCCACAACGGGCCGAGCTTCCTGTTCACACGCAGTGGCCTCTACAGCAGGCACAACACTTGCCTCCGCCTCTGCCTTGATGGGCTCCGCAGCTTGAGAGGAAGCGGCACTACGGGCCTCCTCCGGGCTCGCTTGCGCGGCGTTGACCTCGCTTGAAGCCTCCTCCATCACCGTGTCCTCCGACACCGAGTCAATGGGCTCACTGGCTTCCGCTGTCACCGCTTCCTCACTTTCAAGCACCTCAATCTTCGCGGCTGGCGTCTTGGCACTCACCTCGGCGGCCTCTCCATCCAAAAACTCGTTCATCGCCAGAAAATGCACAAGCTGCAGCATCTTGCGCTGCTCCACACGCACGTCCTTGGCCAGCAGCTTGCGCAGCAGCGACTTCTGCTCGCCACGCCACTGCTGCTCCGTTGCACGCTGCTTCGAGGCCTTCTGCTTGCGTTCCCGCTGCACCGACAGCACTGCCGTGTCGTGAGAGAAGAGGCAGTCCATGCCCTTCGAGCACGAGCCCCTCTGCATCATAGCGCGGCATCCAAAGGCCGACGTGTCGTGGCTGTACTTGCAGTGCGCCTCGTCGAACCGACAGTGGCCGCGCAGGAACCACTTGCACAGCATCTTGCGCGGCCTCTTGGCTGGAGGCTCTTGCGAAGGCCCAGGGGCAGGAGCCGCCATTGCCTTTTGGAGCGCGAGCTGGCCCTTGGCCTCCTCGTCCTCCTCGATCTCGCCTTCCTCCAAGTCTTCTTCAGACGACACCGACAGTTTCCGCTTTCGTGCGGCGGCCCACGTCGGTGCCGGCTTGGGCTTGGGCTGGCTCGACATTAAGAGCCATCTCTTGCGGCGCTCCTCGCGCCACTTGGCAATGTCCTCGGCCGAGTTGCCCACAAGCACTGTGAACTTCTGGCCCTCAATGTCGATCTCCTTGAGTCCTTGGCCCGCGTACTGGCCGTGGGTCGTCTCCCAATGGGCCGTCACAAGGCGCTTTGAAGCCGCAAACTCACAGTCCGAGCACGTGACGTGGGAACTCATGTGCGCAGCGTACTGAGACTCGATCACGAAGCTCTTGACGCACGCGTCGCACTTCCACACTTGCTCTCCAGGATGAGGTTGTTGCTGCTGCGGAGGGTACGGATCACAGCCGTACGGAAGGGGGGGCGAATTGGGCGGAAGCGGAGGCGCCGGGCCTTCGGGAAGCGGCGGCGCGTTGTGAGGCTCCGGTTTCATCGCAAAGCCCGCGTTCTCCGCTCCTTCTGGGAGGAACGCTTCGCCGTTCCGTCGAGGATCCTGAGGCTTGGCTCCAGGCAGGGGCGGAGCAGCTCCCCACTGCTGACTCGGTGCTGGCCCGGGGCCGTAGCGTTGCTGCTGGAACTGGTTATTCGGTCGCGAACCGCCGTATCGATCGCCCTCGTTCTCAAACAGCGGACATTGCTGCTTCCAGTGGCCCGGCTGGCGGCAGTTGTGGCAGACGTACGAGGGCGGCGGCGGCCTGTGCGGCTTGTATTGATGGTTGTCGTGACGATGATCGTTGAACCGATTGTGCTGCTCTCGCTGGTAGGGACGCTGGCCCATGGGGGCTCCAGCGTTCGGCGCCGGTGCCTGTGGTTGGTAACCTTGAGGCGCACTGTACTGCGGTTGGGGTGGCGGCTGTTGCCACTGCTGTTCCTGTTGTAGCGGTGGCGGGTAGTTCCAGTCGCTACGTTGGTCCTGAGGAGCCTGAGGCAGCGGCGGAGGCTGCTGCTGGTAGGACGGCTGGGGAGGCTGGCTCGGCGGTCTGTACGGGGACTGCGGAGCCTCTAGAGCCTCCTCCTCTGCCTGCACTGGAGCGTAAGCCTGTTGCCTCGCCCGAGCGGCGTCTGCAAAGTCCGTCGGTGGCTGTGGAGGCGCCGGCATTGACGGCATCGGCGGGTTGACCGAGTATCGTGGACTCTCATCTTGGAACTGCTGGAACTGCTGCTGGGGAGGCTGTGGCTGGTACTGAGGAAGAGCAGGAGGCTGATACTGCTGCTGTGCCGGGTACGACGGCGGCTGGCTTTGCTGGAAGCTGTCCATGGGCTGGAACCCATTGCCGTACCCTCCTCGGTTGCCATCAGCGTAACTCTGTGGTTGGAACTGGTCCGGCGGCGGCGGATACTGCTGGTATGCCTGCTCCTGCGGGGGATACGGCGGCGCCTGGTACTGCTGATCCTGATATTGAGGCGACGGAGCATACCCCTGAGGCGGTGGAGCGTACCCCTGCGTCGGTGGGGCGTACCCCTGTGGCATCGCGCCATACTGAGCCTGCTGCTGTTGAGGGTAACTCTGCGGGGGCGGGGCGTAACCCGCGTCGTCCTGACGCTGCTGGAAACCAAAGCCTCGGCCTCTGCCGCGTCCTCGGCCTCTTCCTCGACCTCCGCGCCCTCCTCCGCGTCCTCGCGCTCCTCGTCCGCCTCGCCCACGGCCGCCGCGGAAGGAACCGCCGCGCTCCATGCTATGATAGCTACTGGGTTCGATTGTGCTTATGACTGGCTGGCCGGAATGTGATGGCCGGCATCCGACGTCCGGCATTCTAGACTAAGTACGGCACTGAGAAGTCGTCTGCTGCATTTTAGTTAAGAGAGCAGCTATTGCTCGCTTGCAGCCCGAGCACGGCCTTCGACGCCCCAAGAAGCGCCGAAGCCAAGTCAGTGATGGTCTCCACGCGCACCACGCGACGCGTGTCTTGGTCGAAGAAAAAATGCATCGTGAACGAGCAGCGAAGTCTTCGGTCCAGCAGTTGGCGCCGTTCGTCGTCGGCAGGGTTTGAGCCAGCCAGGCGTGGGAATGCGTGACTTAGGGTGGCGTCCGTCACCGTGAAGCTGAGCAGCGCGGTCGTTGTCATGACTCCAGGGGCTACCGCATCCACTCGCTGGAGCGTCGATACCGGGCGTCCAAAGAACTTGCCGTAGTCTTGCAAGTGTCGGATCGCTGCGTCGACGCCGCACTGGTCGCCTATGCGCACGCCAGATGCAAATGACCCCTGCACGACTGCCAGGCTGTGTTGCATCGCGGTGCAGCCATCCGTGATGTCGGCGAGCCATGGGTACCGCAGGAAGCTGCTCACGAGGTTGAACGTCTCGATTACGACTTGCCAAGAATCCCACTTGCAAGCTGTCCGTGATGTGATGCTCTGTCGCTCGCGCCGCAGTGCATCGACTTCTTGGTGCAGTAGCTCTACTATCCCCCGAAGGCGCAGCTCGCTTTCTTTCTGTCTGCGTCGGTACCGAGCTTGGTTGATCCAGCACTGTTCACGTCGAATCGAGCTTGTGCTTCCCTTGCGCGAGTTTGTCGCCGAACCTCTCAGCCTGGTTTGAACGCTCGAGCTTGTCTGCGTAGCTCCGAGTCTGTCGTTTCTCAACCAGTTGAGCGGCTGGTCCTGATACTTACTGGTAGTATTGGGAGCGGACATCAGACCCCACTTCCAGGTTGTCCGTGCTGCGATAGAGTGGGGGGGGGGGGGGTGTCGTTATGAATGACGAAGTATCGGTCGAGATTCTTGACTTTTTACTCGCGTCATCGTGCGTCCCATGATCATCGTGTTCGCAGGGCTCGGGATCTGAGTGCTCTGCTTTGGCCGGTAATCCTCGTGAACAACCCGATTACTTCGCAAATTGTACTCCTCCCCAAGGACCGCGCGGCGCGGAAACCCAAAAAGTGGGTTGCTTGGAGCGTCAACGGAGCCGTAGCGAGCAAATACTTTGAAGCGACGTCTTTTGATGTCGCCGCAGCCGAGCTGTGCGTTGACGCCGCATTCCCGTTGTGATCAATTCATCCTCGCCCACCCATTGAGCGCATCATAGTGATGCTATCCTTTCTATCCGAGCTTCTCTATGCACGACGCAGCCTCATGAAAAGGTAGAGTTAGTTCACTTTGTTGGCCGAAGAAGCCGACATCTTCTCGAGCCATGATAATAGATGGAAAGCTTTTATGAATGCACATGCTGCCGGGCATCGTCGCTACGATTCTTACAATGCTAGTGATGCCACGCTGCCCTCCACGTCAATAGTTTGGGCGTCCGTCGTAAGCCAATCTTCCAGCAAAAGCTGCTCAAACATGCGCTCGATCTCCATAGCGTCGTAGGCAGCAGCTTCGGCCACCATCTCCATGAAGTGCTCTACCTCGCCTTCCTTCTCCACGTTGCCGGCTTGGAAATGCATCGGTGTGAAGCGAATGCAGGCCTGCACAGTCGTCGTGGTCGAGTCTGCATCAGCGCCACTGGCTGGTGGATGAAGCACGCACCACCCCGTCTCGTCCAGATTCATGCCCGAAAAGTCACCGCCAGCCTCTGAAAGCGCTCGCCATACGATCACGGTGCGAGCACTATCGACGTAGCGTCGTGCCACTTGGCACGTCGGTAGGCTCAGCACCTCACCGTTCTCCTGTCGAAGAGGAGAATGAAACTTTACGGCGACCGAATTCTCCGAGTCAGGCAGCCCGCTGTACTCGCTTCGTCCATCCTGTCGATGCGGTGCAGCAACCAGCTCCCACACCGCACTGCAAGTCCTCTGGAAGTCGAAAGGGACGCTCCCAACACTGATCTTCTCGAAGTACTCGGCCTCTCCGTCCCTTTTCCTCGTCGGTTCTCCGCCTAAGAACTTGCCGGCCGTCGGGACAACCCCCACCTCCTTGAAAACACCATCAAATCTGTCATAGAGAGCACCCAGACTCTCGAAGTACGCCTTGAACAGCGCGGTGTCGGCGGGTTGGAGCCTTGATGTGCTAAGTGAGGCGTCAGGAACAGCTACCGCTTCCGTCTTTCGCAGCTTTTTCCTCATCTCGCGTCCAAGTTCTTGAATCGCCTCGGCTCGACTGCCCACCGCAGCTTGCAGACGCTTCTGCAGAGCTTCCGCCTCCTTCCTACTTTCGTATTGCCTCATGGCGACAGCTTTCCAGGCACTGACTGCAAGTCTATCTCCCGGTATAGTCAGCACGGGTTGTTGGCGGCTTCTACGCTGCTTGAGCACCCCCAGTCTTTTCGTGAGCTCCGCCTCTTGCCTTCGTAAATTGAGCCGCTCCGCCTTCAGTCGCAGGCGGTAGGCATTTCTTCGTTGTCCCGCCTTCTCTTTCGCCCCGTCGTGCTTAACTTTACTCTCCTCTTGTGCGTTCTCCACGTCGGAGGAGGGGAGGCGTGGCTGAAGCGACTGCAGCAAGGCATCCGTGTCAGCCAGAAGCTGCTGGCTGTCGAGCTCGTCGAGGTGGACTGCATACGCTGGGTCTAGTAGGGTCGACACGAAGTCGTGGGTATTGTGGACCAGGAGCTGATCGCGTGCCATCTTAGACAAGAACTTTGGCGAGTGAGCCTCTCCTTGTCAGTCACGGGAGGAACCACGTGTTGTGGTGCTTTGAGGAGAAGATGGGGGATCACGCACAATGACCACAATCGCCTCACTGCTGAGTGAGACGGGGACCAAGAATCCATCGTGCGTTGTCTCGGAGACCGACTTGAATTCGTGGAGCCCGGAGATAATCTATTCAATTCCCTTGGGGGTTATCTAGAGATGGCAAGCTTGAGCAAACTCGTCTACTCGTAGGCCTATAACGCTAGTGATCTAGCAGGACTCCTCGACGAAGGGTACGCCGATAAAGGTG
>JAABLK010000545.1:0-23470 GCA_012295415.1 Phytophthora chlamydospora | reverse complement strand
GTACGAGAAATACGTCACGTCCTTCTACTGGGCGATCATGACCATGTACGTAAGGCCTGACCGCCTTCAGAGGAGCTCCAGCAACTTACGGAATGAACTTTGTGTCGCCAACAGGACGACGGTGGGTTATGGCGACGTCCATCCAACCACGACGCACGAGCGGATCTTCGCCATCGTTGCAATGATCCTCGGGGCTTGGATCTTCGCTTACGGCATCACGAATGTCGTGGCCATGGTGTCCAACCTGAACGGCCCGGATAGTCGTTTCCACCTCCGAATGGACGAGCTCAACGACTACATGGAGGCCCGTGAGCTGCCCATGCAGCTTCGGTACGAGATCCGCGAGTTCTTCTTCAACTCGCGGATGTCGGCCGAGTCCAAGCTGGCCAACGAAGGCAAGATCTTGGCCGAGTTGTCCGCTCTACTGCGTTCCAAGATCGCGTTCGCTATCAACGACAGCGTGCTCAACAAGATGCCGTTCTTCGCTGGTGCTGACCACAACTTCCTCATGGAGCTGGCGCTGAGCATGCGCATGGTCTGCTTCCCGCCGCTTGAAGAGGTTATTTTGGAAGGAGAGATCGGCGAGGAGATGTTCTTCATTTTCCGCGGCGTAGTCGAGATCGTCAAGTCTGGAGTTCAGCTCGGGCTGCTCGGCCAGAAGCAGTACTTTGGCGAGATGGCCATCCTGAACCAAAACTGTCTGCGTACGGCCACCGTGCGCACGCTGTGCTTCTGCGAGCTGCGCATGCTCACGCGCGAGAAGTTCCTCATCGCGCTCGCGCACTACCCGGCCATGAAGCAGCGCATCGCCCGCATCGTGGACAAGCGCACCAAGACGACTCCGAAGAAGCTGGGCTCGAAACCGACGGAGAGTTCGCTCAGTGCTCTTGAAAAGATGGCGGCGTCCGCGGCCATTGACGACAACACGGCCCAGCAGCTCGTCACGAGCACGCCGGAGACGACGCTGAACCGCATCTCACAGCTCAACACCGACTTCTCCGGGTCCTTCCGCTCGCAGACGGCCGAGACCGAGCTGGAGAAGATCCAAACCAAAATCAGCAACATGATCCAACAGCAGGACCGGCTCGGCCGACTCGTGCAGGACCTCGAGAAGCAGATGACCGAGGTCTCGGAGGTCTTGTAACCATCTACATCACAAAGACAGAAGCAGCCCCCCCCCCCCACACACACACACACACACACACCTTTCAAAAAGCACCAAAAACCGCTCAGGCTTGGCCATTCCTGTTCTGCCTTCTATATCTGCCTCCGTTGCTCTACATGAGATTGTCCGCGTCGTCCGGGATCCGCACCGTCATGCCCTCCATCTCCTTGGTCACGTGGATCTGGCAGCCCAACCGCGACCTGTCACAAGCAATATTACGTAGCATTAGTTTCTTGATTTGTAGAGCGGGCAGAACGACTTCAACACACGTGTCCGTGAGCCCCCAGGCCAGGTCCAGCATGTCTTCCTCCTCCTCGCAGATCTCCGGCAGCTTGTCGAAGATGCGCTTCTCGAACACCAAGTGGCAGGTAGAGCAGGCCATCTCCCCGCCGCACGCGCCTTCTAGCTCGATGTCGTTCTCCTGCGCCACGTCCAGAAGCGATTCGCCCTCGTTCGCCGTCACTTTGGTGTTCTCGCCCTCGCCGTCCACGAACGTGAAGGAAACCTGCGAGAAGAGGCGGCCAATAGGCGCCATGCCAGCAGAAGATACTGGAGCACACTTGGCAAGAAGCTGGAGTGATGGCCGACGAGTGGCCGCCGAGGTCGCGCGCCGCAGCGCAGTCGATGCGAGGCGAGATGCGAACATCGTTCAATAATGAGCGGCTAAAAACGTTTAACGGTGATGGGTGGGAGGTACCGTGCTGGAGCGGTTTTAGGCCAAGTTACATATTAACATGAACCCCGCCAAATCAGATAGAGCCAACCCACAAAGCTTGGAGCTCCAGCGCCACGTGCTCGCCTCCATGGAGCTGACCGGATTGCGGTGCTCCGGGAACTTGACGTTTCACACAGTCTGCTTCAAGTGGTCTGGGCTCAGCTGGCCACGGAGGTTGCTCGCCACACATGTTGCGGCGCGTGTTGCAAGTGATCTTGAATCTGGGCCGCATGAGCTGCAGCTGGAACTCCGTTGAAAAAGTGCTAGCAACGAACGACGCCCGGGCGTCGTGGGCAAAGAGCGCTGCCTGGAGGAGGCTTTTCATAGCGCCTCGACCGTCATCTGTCTGCGGCGACTGCCCTTGCCGATCGATTGTCCACCCTCGCAGGGTTGCTTGTCGGCTGCCTGATCAGCGCGGTCGCTCGTCGCGATCAGCGAGATATCATGACGTCCACTGTCACTAACGTTGAGAAGCTCAACCGCAGACTCGTGTCGTGAGGAACGCCATGCTCGTCAATAGTACTCGGCAGCAAACGATGCTGCATGTGTATTCGTCCTTCTCGGCCAGGGAAAGTCATGGGAAGGCCTGAACAATGACGCCGTCGCGAGAGCTTGCCCTGCTCGTCGGCGACAAGCAGCAGCAAAGAGAGTCAGCCGGTCTTCGCAGTGTCTCTGTGAGAGGGGCACCGGAGCCTGGCGTCCAGCAAAACGCCCTTCATCCCTCGCGAGCTTTATTAGCAAAGATTCTGTAGTGATCTCAAATGCCAGCTCCAAAGCTCGGTGACCAGCTCCAGCCTGGAGAGATCTCCATCCTCCTGGTGATACGTGTCGGTTGTAGAGACCTGAGGCCGGTCGAGCCTCTGCATAGAGCTCCAGTCGATCCTCACCGATCGTTTACACCGCCACCACCACGTTTTCTAACACTGAGAGCCGCGCGTTAATTTCCATACAGGACGCGAACTTTTCGATAGAGATGCGCCCAGCAATGCGTGACGACAAAACGGCACGGCACTCGCGATGGTGGGCGGGACCGGCTTCGCGACACTCTCACTCGAGGATTTACGCAGGTCTGGACAGACGACGAAAGCTTTGGAGTCTCACGATACCTGGATCACTTGGAACTTTCGACTGACTGAACCAGCGGGTCGGAAGTATTGGACACACGGATCACTATGACGGCACTGCGGCTCTGGATGACCCTGGCTGCGATCGCAGTGGTCGACGCCAGCGACAGTGACAGCGGCAGTGGAAGCGGCAGCAGCACAGTCACGGACCGCAGCCTCGTGAAACTCGAAACTCGTTCGGGGATCCGGCCTTGGGTCGACCCAGACACGCCCAGCGAGTTCCAGACGTACGTGACGTCGCGCGGAGACACCTGGGAGCTCGTCATGAGCGACGAGTTCGGCGACGTCACGCGTAACTTCACGGCCGGCGCGGATCACCTCTGGACGAGCATGGAAATGGCCGACGGCACCAACGACGCACTGCAGCTCTACTCGCACGACATGACGTCGGTCGAGTGCGACGAGGACGACCCAGAGCTGTGCTACCTGCAGATCAAGTCCATCGACGAGGTCAACAATATCACCGTCTGGAACAGCTACCTGCGTCCTCCGGCCTACCAGAACTCCACCTTCGTACGTTCTACTGCGGTCTTTCGTTGTGTAGATCAGCTTTGGTTCTTACCTTTTGCTGTTCTTTGTTGGCAGTACTATCGATCGGGCATGCTGCAGACCTGGAACAAGTTCTGCTTCCAAGGAGGCATGCTAGAAGTGCGCGCGCAGTTGCCGTCCGTGGCTAGCAACGACACCTTGAACCCGGACCGCGGCGATGGTAACAGCGCTCGGGCCGAGACCACCAAGTTCTACCCGACGTGGCCGGGCATTTGGCTCATGGGGAACCTCGGTCGCGCTTTGTTTTCGTCGTCGACGGCCCGCATGTGGCCATTCTCGTACAACGAGTGCAACGAGTCCGTCTTCGACTCGAGCAACCAGCGCATCAGTGCCTGCAACTCCACCCCTGGCCACGGCCTCAACCCGAACCAGGGCCGCGGCGCAGTGGAAATTGATCTGCTGGAAGGTGGCGGTGTGGCCATTTCGTCTTCCATCCAGATTGCTCCAGGAATGCCTTCAGACTATCGTCGCGCGGCCTGGAACGAGTCTCTCGGTGACTACAGCTACTGCATGTACAGCCAAGAGTGCGCGACCATCGGCGCTAATTTACCGGGTGTACCAACGGCGTACTATGACAGCCTTGGCCATCAGAGTTGGTACCAAGGTCTGCGCTACTCCTCCAACAACTACTGCGTCGTGGATGGAAACGACACGCAGTCGTACTCTCTCGTCGTGGCCGGCATGCAAAACATCACGGAAAACTCGTGCGACTTGCTGTACTGCCCGGCCTCGAACGATGTACATGGCGACATGGACTACGTCGACGGTGTCAGGTCGCTGGGCCACTGGAACATCAACTCCAACGGCACGTGCTTCCCCGAGATGAACGGATATCAAGGTGTGTTTCTGTGTGACCCTGACAACCAAGACGAACGCTGCTCCGAGCCTCGCAACGACTCGACGGCCAAGACCAACACGATGGAGCCGTATAGCTACCAGATGGACGCTTTGTCTGCAAACTGGGGGATCCACATGGGGGCCTACCTCGACTACGTCTCGTACCAACTCGAGTGGGTCACCGGTGACAACGGCTATCTCCGCTGGATGGTCGGTGGCCACCCCATCTTCGAGATCCCGGCCGAGTCCGTGATCAACACCCCGCAAGGCGGAGACGAGACCAACCCACGACTCACGTTCCCCGAGGAACCGTCGTACATTATTCTCAACGTGGCGCTGTCGGCGGCATGGGGTACTTATCCGCCCAACCCCGGCGAGCCTTGCCGTGGCGACGGCGAAGATGAAGTTACCAACTTCATCTGCGACTCGTTCCCGTTGTACATGAAGATCGACTACGTGCGGTTGTACCAAGACACGTCTTCCAGCTCCACCATGCAGCACGAGTGTGACCCCGCGTCACATCCAACGCGGCAGTGGATCCTCGACAACGAGGCAGAATACGTCGACGCGGACAACCAGCTCGTGGAGGTCAACGGTGGCGCACCGTGCCGAGACTACCGAGACTGCACCATCCCGTTCAGCGTGCAGTACACTTTCCACACTGGAGTCTGCAACGCCGACACAGGGCGGTGTGAATGCACCAACGAGTTCTGGGGCGGGCCGCGCTGCACGTTCCAGTTGGGAGCGACAACTGCCAACGGCGAAGACGCCTCGGAGGTCACGTTCGGGCCTCCGCTCTACGCGGCGTTCATCGTACTGGGCGTCGTGGTGTTCCTGACGTTCGTAGTCTGCGTCGTCATGGCCATCCGACGACGCCGGAAGATGGTAAAGGACGCCGAGAAGGACAAGGAGTTTGCTCGAATGACGTACGTGGCCAGTGATATGAAGACCGCCAAGTTCGTGGCCTCCTCCTCCTCGACGGCTATCATCGCTCCTAACGATAACGACAGCGAGGACGGCACACCCGAGACCAGAAGGAGCTCGCTTGCCGCTAGCGGACCGTACCACCGGTTCCGTTGAAGAAAATATACAAGTTGGTTTGCACTCTTTTTGAATTGATGGCAAGTTTACCTGTTCCAGCGTTCTGACAGGCTTTCTCCCACACCGAGAGCATCGCGCTTTCTCATCGCTAGCACCAGCAAAGGCCCGTCAAAGGCGGGGTCGGATCCCATACTTCTGCAAGTATATCGCTCGCTCCGACTATGCCTGCAGCTTGTCGGCGCGCCGGAACAGGTTGTCTACAATGTTTCCAACATTCTCAATGACACCGAGACCAGAGGTATATGTTTTCTAAGCAAAGCAGCAGCAATAGGTGAGACAACTGAGCAAAGTCATGCAAGAAACACACAGCTAGCAGTACGTACGTCCTCGGTGGGGCTGTCGTAGACAATAAGCTGTCCCTTGCCCTGGTCCAAGATGCCGTGGAACTTGTGGTCCAGGATCATCTGCGACAGCCTACGCAACGTGAACACAACGCGTCGATGAGAACAATCACCACGCATAGGTAAAGTAAATAGTACGACTCATCCATACTTGAGCTCAATCTGCAGCAGCGGCAGCTTGATCAGCTTGGCCACGTGTGCAATCTCGACGCATGAGAAGGGCTGGATAATCTTGATCAGGTTGCTCTCCAGGAGCTGCTCATAGAGCTTGCCCAAGTGGTTCTTGATCAGCGCGTCCTCCACGAGCTCTTGAGTAAAAACAGCAAAGAAATATCAAAGGTTAGAGTCTTCCCAACCCTTTCAAGAGAGGTGTTCGTACGTACGCGCGGCGTATTTCTGCGTGGTGGCCTCAAACTGGTCGAGTGATCGGTGCTCGTGCGCCTTGGCGACAGCCTGCATGGCCTCGAGGTCGATGCCGATGAACTTCATGGCCTGCTTGCTGTTGATGATGAGATTGACCTCGCTGGCCCCGCCGCTGGCGATCTTGGCCAGCAGCATGTACTTGAGGCACTTGAGGCCTTCCACCTCGTCCAGCGACGCGAGCGCCTCGAAGGCCTCGAAGAAGTACGAGTAGGCCGTCTTGTAGTCGTGCTCCTCGGCGTGCAAAATGCCCGACATCTGGTCGATCTGCGCCTGCGTGCGCGGCACCACGTAGATGGTGTTGGAGATGCTGCGCGCGGCCGTGAGCGCGGCCTTGGCCTTGGGCACGTTGCGCAGCGCGTGGTGCAGCTTGCTCTCCACGAGGTGGATCTCCACCAGCAGCTGCTTGTCGTCCAGCTTCTTGATCTCGTGCAGCAGCTCCGTGATAAGGTCCAGCGCCGGCTGGAACTTGTCCTGCTGGAAGTAGATACTGGCCAGCCGCGCCTCCACGCGCTGGCGCAGGAACGTGTGCTTCTCCTGCTTGCACCACTCGATCGAGTCCAGACACAGGTCGGCCTGTAGCTGCAGGGCCTTGGCCGCGTCCAGCACCTGCACCTTAGCCACCATGTCGATCACTGTGCGCACGATCTTGCCGGTCTTGGCCCGGGCCAGCGTGGCGAAGAAGGGCCGCAGCGCCTGCAGCAAAGTGGCCAGCTCCTTCTCGCGCCCGTACTGGATGTACAGCTGGGCCAGCTTGTAGATGGCGTGCTCCTTCACACGCTGTACTTGTTCCAGGGCTGCATCCTCCTCGGCTGCACAGACAACATTCGGTAAGTACGAGAGACTTCAAAGGATCTTAATGAAATATGGGATTAATAGTACCGTAAGAGATGATGTTCTGGAACGCCTGGATGGCCGCGTCGGGGGACGCGTTGGCCAACAGTGCGGCCACCACGTCCTCCGCGTCCTCGAACTGCGTCTGCAGCGGGTGCACCTGCTCGGGCTCGGCCATCTCCACGTCCTGCATCGTCGCCATGGCTGCTAGATTTCTCCCTCTTCGTAAAGTGAAGATCTGATTGTGTGCCACACGCCAGATGGTTGCAGCAATTGAGCTTCGTGTACACGTTTTGTGGCAGTAGTTATTTGAGGTATGGTGTGGCAGCAGTAAGCATTCAAACTTCAAGTCATATTTTTGCTAGGTATCTTCGCTGTGACAGTCAAACATCTACCTCGCCGGACGTACTTGGCCATGCTGTCCTGTGCTCTGCTGCGTGGCGAGCGCGTGGCCATGTCGGGCCGCGCGCTGCATCCTTCTCTACTGCGTGTGGCCGACTCGGCCCGCTGGCTCAGCTCGGCGCCCAAGGAGCTTTCGCCGTACCAGAAGCTGCAGAAGTGGCTGCAGCCTTTCGTGGCCGGCGGTAAGGGGCTGTACCACGAGAACAAGGAGGCCTGGGCGCTACGTCGCCGCATCAAGGAGTCGTCAGGTCAGGCCCAACTCAGCCGCCGTGAGATGCTGCTGCTTCGTCAGGCCCATCGAGATCTACTCAAGTCTTTGCCCATTATGGCCTTCTTCTGTATCCCTGCACTGGGCTACGCGGCCCCGCTGTTAGGCTACCAGTTCCCCAAGCAGCTACTGCCCTGGCAGTTCTGGCGGCCCGAGCAGAAGACGCAGTTCTTCCGGGAAGACGTAGAGACCCGGGCCAAGACATACTCAGAGCTACGCCAGCTGCTGCTGCAGATCCAGCACAAGGACGACACGCTACAGGAGATGCTGACGCTGGCCAAGGCTGCCGGCGGCGGTGGCCTGCGCCCCACGCAGGTGGCCGAGTTGGCCCCGTTCTTTGAGGGCCCGGCCGCGCTCCATGAGCTGTCTAGTAAGCATATCCATGTGCTGGCCGAGGGCTCGGCCACGTTCCCGAGCTTCGCGGTGCTCAACAAGCTGCTGATGAAGTCTCAGCTGCAAAAGCGGCTCGACCGACGCATGGACGAGCTCAGTGTAGACGACCAGCAGCTCCTCAAGGAGGGCATAGAAGACCTGTCGCTCAGTGAGCTCGAGTTCGCGTGCCAGGAACGCGGCCTCGTCACGCAGTACGGCAACATCGAGGTCCTGCGCGGTGCGCTGCAGGAGTGGCTCAGCATGTACGACACGGACCACTTCGACCCAGAGACCAACCCGCAAAGACTTCCGCCGTCGCTGTTGCTGCATGCGCCAGCTCTGTCGAGTTTTGCCAAGCCTCAAGAGGATGACCAAGAGGACACGACTGTCTGATGATTGCAGAAACTCACACTCTGCACGACTGGTATTTCGTGTTGCCTACAGGATGATTGCTGGGAAATATCAAAGACGACTTGTGTTCACTCACTGTTCTACCGTTTTTGGTGGTTAAGGTATCGAAGAGACAGCAACGAGATCACGCGGATGGCCGCGATGTACAGGAACACGTAGCCGAAGTTGCTCCAGATATCGTCATGCTTGATCTTGAACACGTCTGCGATGTAGCCCTTCACGGTGGTGTGGCCGATTGAGAGTGGCGCGTTCTCCAGTGGCTGACAACCGATCTGAGAGCCTATGTTAACGTACGACTGCGTGGCCTCGTCGTAGGTTGGATCCACGGGGCAGTCGCCAAACAGGAGCGCAATCAAGATGGCCATCGAATATCGGTGCGGCGTGAGGTAGTAGACCCAGACGTACCCGGTGGGGATCGATGCGGCCGGCGGATTGAAGCCGGCAAACAACAGGAAGATGGCATTGACGAAAACGCCGACAATGGCCGCCACCTCCACTGTTGGCAACGCGTAGATGAACATCTGGCCTAGATACGTCTCCATGAGCACGAAGAGCGAGACGTTGATCCAGTAGAGCACTGCAGTCCCGAATGATCCGACGCTCATGAGCGGGAAGAAGATGATCGTGAAGATCAAACCGCTGACGAACACGAATGGGATTTCCGCAACGGTGGCGCCGACAAAGTACCAGAAAGCACTGTATGTCTGCGAGTCTCGCTCGCGGTAGTACGAGACGAGCTCCCGAGCCGTGAACGGTAGACACCCGACGTAGGAGATGTAACCCTGGTACAGCGCCGTCATGAAGATGACACCAACGGCCGAGTTCAGTCCTTGGTACGTCGTGTAGTGGCCGTTGATGAGGACCAGCCCGAAGATCACAGCAAGGCCGAATGCGATCAAGAAGCGCGTCAAGTTGTACGACGGCGTTCGCCAATAGATCACCATGAATCGGCCCATGAGCATGCGAAGCTGCATCCAAGGGGTTGCAGCGCGCTTGTTCGTGAAAACCAACTCCGGCAGGCGATCGGGTGCAGGGCTCGACACGCCAGGCTGCGCCAAACCAGTCATCAGGGCCTGTTGCTCGGGACTCTCACGGAAATACTGCACAAAGTCCACGTTCGCAGCGGCATTCGTCAGTGGCTTTTCACCCGCACCAGCCACGCCAGCACCAATGCACTCCAGCATCCACGTCGCGGGGTTCTGACCCTCAGGCAATCGTGCAACCTCCGGAATGGCCTCGAAGTAGTCGATCAAGTGGCCACACTCACGGTCATCTGCTTCAGCGTTGGCCAGCTCACCAAAGAAGACCATCTCACCACCGCGCTTCAGCAACAACAGACTGTCGAACAGGAAGAAGACGTCCGACGAAGGTTGGTGGATCGTGCACACGACGGTGCGGCCGCTGTCGGCCACCTTGCGAACGCCGTCCATGATGACCTTGGCGGAGTGAGCGTCTAGGCCACTTGTGGGCTCGTCCAGGAACAACACGCTGGGCTGCGCTGCGAGCTCCACACCGATAGTCAACCTCTTCATTTGTTCCTGCGAGCGACCGCGAATGATCTGGTCGGCGATAGCGCGCATATCCAGCAAGTCGAGGCATTCTTCGACAGACGCGAGTTTGGCACGCTCCGACACGCTGCTGTCTTGACGCAGGAAGGCACTGAACGTGAGAGCTTCTCGGATCGTCGCTCCTTCCGAGTGGATGTCCATTTGCTCGCAGTAGCCTGTGCACCGACGGATTGCCAATTCAGTGGCGGGGTAGCCGTTCAGTAGAATCTCACCGCGAATGGTTCCTCCAGTTTTGCGACCGGCGATCACGTCCATCAGTGTGGTTTTGCCAGCACCGGACGAGCCCATGAGGGCCGTCATGGTACCCGGGAGCGCATATCCGCTGATCCCCTTGAGCAAGTCGATGGTATCACGTTTGTGGTGAGGCAAAGGCACCGAGTACCAGAGGTCCTTGAACGCGAGTGTGACTGGTGTGAACCTCTCCAGCTCCTCGTGGAGATCCACAACCACATCACGAGCTGCAATTTCTGCTGCTCGTGGAGTTCTTGCCTCGACGTAGCCGTATGTTTCGTTCCCTTTCTTTCCCCGAGTTTGTTCTTCCTTGTTGCTATTGACGATTGCGACGGCCACTGTAGGAACGTCGTAGCGCTTGTACTCGAGGATCAAGCTCGAGATTACGACGAAGAAGACGTTCGAGAAAACGAGATAGACGACGCCGGCCCAGACCCACTGCTTGCTGGACGGGATGTCATACTCGGACAGCAAGTATTCGCCCATGGTCATGCTGTACTTCTCGCAGTAGTCTTCGACCCCGTACACGCACACGTCGTAGTCCGGCGAACGGTACTGGCTCACGGCGACCGAGCGCAAGCACCAAGCAACAGGATTGATCCAGTAAATCCACACGAGGTAGTCTGGAATTCTACCCATAGGAACGACGAAGCCCGCGAAGACGATGTAGAACGTGATTGAAAACGTCGTCATGGGCTTGACGATGTTAAGGTTGGGCGACATGGCCGAGAGCGTGAAGAACCATCCGCAGAGCGCGAGGTTGGTCAGAGTGAGGAGCAGCAAGAAGAGCAGGAAGTACCCCACTTGCGCGACGAAGCCGCACATCCAATAGACCAGCGAGCCCAAGACGATGCACTCGGCTACCGATGTCGGCACGAGAGCCGCCAGAGACGCGATGGCGAACGACGAAGAGCGGTAGAAGTTGGCACGGCGCTGCTTGTAGTAGATTTCGCGAGCTGCGACGAACCCTGGGGCCTGGGACGACTGGCCCAGCGCCAAGAACATCGTCGACTGGTACAGGATGCCCAGCGACACCTGGACGTTGGTCGGGTCGACCTGGTAGAAGGTGCTGCCGTAAATGAGACCCATGACCACAACCATCAGCGCTCGCACGCGGATGAAGGCGACGTTGCGGAGCGTGACCGTCAGTTGCCGACACACCAGCGTCCACGTGCTGCCCCAAAAAGACTGACGGTATTGCGGCATCTTCAGCAAGTGTTGGTCAGCGTCGCGTACGCGCTCACTGCTCAATGGAGCGCCCAAGGCTTGCACCACATCCTCATGAATGGCCGACTGACGGAACAGCTCCGCAAACTCACTTGCCGACCGAGGAGTAAGGGAAGCGTCTTTCCCAGACTTCACGGTCTCGTACTGGTACTGCTGATCCGTTCCAAGATCCAGCAGGTAGTCGGCGACGTCGCGGTCGGGCGGACACACGAAGCCCAGGTTCTCGAAGTACGGCAACACCTGCTCGCGCGGCCCGTGATACATGACTTCGCCGTCGTTCAACAGCATAACGTTATCGAAGAGCTCGAACACCTCAGGTGCGGGCTGCAACAACGCAATGACCACCGTCTTGTGCAGCTTCTTAGCGATGTCGCGCTGGGTGGCGACGATGTCGAAGGTGGCGGCACTGTCGAGGCCCGTACTGATCTCGTCCATGAACGTGGCGTACTTCATGCCGAACTCCATCTCGCCCGTAGTTACGCGTCGACGCTCGCCACCAGACACTCCACGGGTCATGGAGTTGCCGATCACCGTATCGCGGCATAATTGAAGACCGAGTTGCTCGATGATCACGTCCGGGTAGTTCTCGTAGAGCGCTTCAGCTGTACGGAGTGCCGCATCGTTCTGCTCGGGTGTGCCTTCCGACAACGCTTTCTTCCCACGTTTCGACGCCACCTCCTCCGTGCAGCACGCGTGTGCGAACTCGAGCGTCTCCTGCACCGACAATGACGGAAAGTGCTTGTCCGACTGCGGCACGTACGCCACGAGTTGCGGCAGCTTTGAGCGCAGCTCCTTCCACATGCATCCATTGTACGTGACGTCGCCTTCAATCGAGATATTCTTCGTCATGGGAAATTGGCCGCTCAGGATCTTCATCAACGACGTCTTTCCGGACCCGGGCTGCCCAAGCACCAGCGTGACGGTGCCCGGTTCAAAGACGGCGTCGACGTGGTTGAGAATACGCTTCTCGGTGACGTGTCGGGGGACACTGTAGTTTTGCACAACATGCTTGACGCTGTTGTAGACGGAAGGCAGCTCGGTCGTGGTGCTGGATGACTTCTTGGCAACTGGGACGTCGGCGACGACAGAGAGATCTGTGCATCGCACCTCCATCTGCGGCAGTTCGCGTCCTAATGCCGACTCGAGTTGTTTGGCGACGAAGTCGTGGAAGGCGGCCTCGCCCTTCGCCATAAGTGCATGGCCAGATTCCAGGCTAAGTTGGAGCTTGGGCTCTGCGGGTAACACGTTCGTGGCGTTGGCCATGGTCGCGTCGTCTGTTCCCAGCTTGCGTGTTTCGAGGTGAAACGGAGAATGAGTTAATGTCTGCGGTTTGTTGCCGGGAAGCTCGCCCTGCACGCTCGTCGAGCGGAAGGATCGCAGTGGTAATGCGACTGGTTGAAGCGTGTCGCAGTACATGTACCTGTGACGGGCACCTCGGTCAGTTCGTCAAGCTACATGAAGCCGACACGCGCTACTAGGCTCTCTTCCGATTCCAGCGCGGAGCTGTTGAAGTGAACATGGACAATGCTGCCGGAACTATCGGGCGTTGTCTTGTCCAGGCTGAAAATGGTGGTGAACAATTGCAAGCAGCAACACCGTTGAGCTCCAACCTGGAGCCTCCAAGCATTTGCAAGTTGCAACTCGAGCTTCATAGTCGGGGCAGCGTCATGTGAACGATGAACGATCGGTCCTCACGTGGTCTCCCGCGGTGATTCGTCACGTGATTGATGAGGTGTACGATCGGGCTTCACGCCAAAAACCTCGCGATGAACACTTGTTCATCATCACGCTTTGCGTTCACCACGTGGTAAGTCGACTTGTACCTGCTCGAAGCATGTCAAAAATGTTTTAGATAAAACATACAAAACTAACTTCTAATAGGGGGGGGGGGGGGTCCTGCAAGGCAACAGCGGCATGTGTCTAGTCCAGCTTCTCCTTCGCGGTCGGAATGTGGATCACGTTGGTGCCAGTGACCTTGATCAGCGTCTCCGGAGAGCGCAGCACTCGTACGAGCGTCTCGAAGATACGTACTTCGTCCTTCAAATGGCCCACGTAGTTCTCTTTCCGCGCGATGTAGATGCCCTCCACGAGCTCCAGCACGTCTTCCGGATCCGGCAGCTCCTCGTACTGGATCTGGAACAACTTGCCGCGGAAGAAGCTCTTAACGGCGCTGCCCACAGTCACCACGACGAAGATGTAGACGGCGGTGAGTCCGTACGAACTGATGCCGAGCGTCGTGAGACCCTGCACGATCCTGTCCGACACGGCCACGACACAGAACGGATAGGAACTGGAGCAGTAGTTTGTCTCCGACGAGTCCACTACGGGCTCTATGGTCCACCACGTTGCTCCATCCGACGAGTGCTTGGTGACGGCCATCGAGCGCATCTGCGTGGATCGCTTCAGCACGCCGCTACTCGCTGTTAACTGCAGCACAGAGGGGAAGAGGCTGTCCACCTGGATGGCCGCCATGGTCGTGCTTTCCCCGTCACTCACCGTCTGCTTGATCATTGGGATCAGCGCGTTGCGGTGTGCGTCTGTCATCCCGGCCGAGTACGTGGCCGAGATCACTTCGTCGTCTGTAGGCCCCGGACGCGTGAAGGTGAACGTGATGGTCCAGTTGAGCGCCTCGGTGGACTGCAACTGAGTCACCAGCAGGTCCATTCGCGGCGGTGACAAGGCCCACACGTCGTTCGAGAAGACGTCGAACTCGACGCACTGCACCGACGCGCTGTCCGTGTTGAGGTCGACCTTGCACGCCGGGCTGTTGCTGTCGCTGTTGGAGTACAGCTGGTTTATCGTGGCCTGCTCGTCCTCAATGCCGAACGTGACGGTCGTCAACGTTACCTCGTTGGCCGTGGTGCTCGGGTTGATGGAGCTGAACATGGCCAGCGGACCCACGAGACAGATGAGCAGGAACAGCAGCATGACGCCGGCCGACGTCAGCTTCTTCTTCAAGGGCTGCCGCTTCTTGCCTTGGAGGATCTCGGCCTGCTCCACTCGTCCTTTCATCTCTCCTTTCACGCTGAACAGATGCGCCGCTGTGTCTTCCAGCAGCACCCAGTGCTGCCAGCTCAGCGACGTCTTAGTGCACATGTAGTCCAGCAACGCCCGCATCTCGAACAGAAATGGCGCCTGCATCATGAGACCGAACAGCATCTCGCTCACTGCCGTCACCTTGGTCTCCTCGCTGTAGTTGTAGCGACTGCCAAGGTAGGCCGGATACCCGTAGCGTATCTGTAGAGCACCGAGCCAGAGGTACACGCACTGGAACAGGTAGAAGGCCACGAGCGCCGACCGCTGCTGGAAGTAGATGTTGGTGTTGCTCGGTAGGAAGTACCACACGGTCATGTGGAGCACGAACGTGTACGAGTACTGGAGAATCACCTTGGACTGCAGCGACGAGCAGACGTAGGCCACGCGGTCCCAGATGATGAATATCAGCTCGATCAGCACCAGCAGCACCAGGTAGCCGGAAAGCAGCGACGACGAAGACACTCGGCTGTTGGCGTCCGCCACCGACGTGCTGCTTGAATCGGCTTCGCCCAGTTCCTCGTAGAAGATGACGGCGTAGATGGACGAGAAGAGTAGCACGGACAGCGACGCCGTGTAGAAGTCACGGCCAGGCTTCTCGCCCGTGATCGCCACCTGGATGTCCTTGTCCCATTGAGCCGGTGGCTTGCAAATGACAGCTTCAAAGTACGCGTGGACCTTGGGGAACTTCTTCTCGAGCCAGGACTCCTTGGCCCGCGCATGGAACCCGATCT
The DNA here is from genome assembly GCA_012295415.1 of Phytophthora chlamydospora. NCBI lineage: Eukaryota > Oomycota > Peronosporomycetes > Peronosporales > Peronosporaceae > Phytophthora > Phytophthora chlamydospora. Next base: position 8,138 of record JAABLK010000545.1, on the reverse strand, counting down.
CCGACTCGTCCGCGTCCATGTCGACCTGCTTCGAGACGACGTTGTCCCCTCCTGCTCTGGGCGAAGCAGGCGCCACGTCGACGGTATCGACGAAATCAACCGATCGCCTTGACGACGGTGCACGGGCCAGCTTGCTCTCGGAGTTCGGGGCTGCGGCCAGCGCTGCCTTTTTCTCTGCCTCCAGCTTTTCTTGCTCTTCTAGCTCCTGCAACACTTGAGCGGCCACCTCATTGCAGATCTCCGCGTTGTCGACGCTCATGACACTGGCGTTCGTCCCGGCCCGCTCCACAATCGGTAGCTGTCGACTACTGCGTTGAGATGTCAGTGACGGCGCGGCCCGAAACAGGGAGCGGGAGCTCCTCATCCGCTCCAGCTTCTTGCCACTAACGGGGCCATCCGTCAAGAAGGCGTCGTCGATGGAGTCGTGCGACGAGGAGAAGGACGTCCGCAGTCCGCGCATCACCTCGGACTTGTACCGTGACGAGGCTTGGTCGTTCACAGCGTCGCCATCGTGCGTTTCGACCCAGAAGCCTTGAAGTCGAAGCTCTCGCTGGTGCCACAACAGGAAGAGCATGACGTAGAAGTTCCACTGCAGCCCGTCGTACACGGACGTGACGTCGTCGATAGCAATGCCGTCGAACTTGTACAGTCCGAACAGAACCATTGGCTGGATGGACTTGGCGTTGGTCGCAGCGGCCGTGGCGGTCGTGCAGTAAGGCTCGAAGCTCGGGTAGAAGTAGCCCACGGTGGTCATCCCAGTGCAGAAGATCGACAGCTGGAACACGTAGCGCAACGCGATGATGCAGCAAGTCTGTACAAACACAACAGTCAGTCCGTTATCATCGCAATGAAGTATCTAAGCGCGACGTACGTATGCCAGCAAGTAGGTCCAGACGATCGGAGACGGCCGAGGGTTCTCGACGATCAAGAAGCCGAAGGCAGCGAGCACGTACACCATGTTCAGCAGATCCGCTTGTACCGTGAAGCAGATGATGAGCGCCAGACAACAGATACTAGCGCTCTTGCTCCGCACACAGTTGATAACGAGCTGGCCGATCTCGGCAAGTGAAGGCTCGTTCAGATCGTCTTCCTCGTACTCCGCAGTCTCCAGTTTGAAGCCGGCGTTCTGGAAGCTGTACAGCATCCGGTACAACGGCGTACGCCACGTGAACTCGCTCTTGTCGTCGAACTCCTCGTCTTCCGGGTCGCCCAGCGTGCTTTCATCTCCCGTCACACTGCTCCATTCACTTTTGTTCTCGTCGAAGTTCGGGTCGTCGTCACCACCGTGGGATGGCGGCGCCACGTCCAGCGGGTTGGGCAAGTGGCGTTCCTTTAAGCACTCGACGATGCTCTCGTCCAGAGCTTCACGAGGAACGGCGAAGGCCAACGCGGAGAGGAACATGTTGAACTCTTTCGAAAGCTCCGACTGGAACACGTACTTGACATCTCCACGACTGCCGGTGTGACGCACGACGACCTCAAAGCAGTAAAGGGACGGCGACATGTCGTCGTACTGCACCTTGGCGTCACTAAGCTTGAGCGAAATGACATCGCGCCACTTGAACGAAGTTTTGAGCCGCTTTCTGTGCTTGCGGCTGCGGTGCTTCAGCGCTCGTTCTTCATCTTGGTAGAATACCAAGTGGCTCGAGTCGATCACCACGTAGCGGTGCAGAAACTTGGCCTTCATCCACGAGACCAAGAAGCCAAAGCGAGGCGCAGGGAGCTTCTCACGACGGTACTTCATCCACCCGGCCGTCGTCGTGCCGTCCAGGTTCAAAGGGTACGTCGCGATCGGGTCGCTGGCCGCACTGAACGGGCCTTCTCCCATCCGAGAGACGGCACAAACCTTGAACTGGTAGCTCGTTCCTGGCCGGAGACCTTCGATCCTGGCCTCGCAGCGGTCTCCCGTGATCTCAACGATGTCGCCAAAGTCCCCGAGAAGCGTTAAGGACGGGAACTGCTGTCTCGAGATGCGGTAGTAGCGGATCTTGTGGTGGCTGCCGGTCGGCTTCTCCCACGAAATCGTGGCCGAGTTTTGCGTACGTTCAACGGCCAGGGGTTTCGACGGCGCCATTGGAGGCAAGTTGTGGTGCAAGCCCATGGCGATGTCCATGAGCTCTTCGACCTTGTGAACGAGCTTGGAAACGATGATCTTGAGGCGCTGAATGGCTGCGTTCTTGTCTTTCTTCATCGCGTACCACTGCTCCGTTCGTCGGCGATAGAAGTCGCGGACAACCTCCTCACGACGAGAAGAGGCACGGCTCTGCTCGCTGATTAAGATGGCCAACACTGTTTGATACGTTGGCGCGATGAGGATCTCGCACTGGATCGAAATCAACACGAACAGAGCGATCAGTCCATAAGGAACTTTGTTCGCCTCCACCCCTAGAAAGTTGGCGACCGACATGCAGCTATCGTCGTCGTCTGACTTGGCTCCAATGAGGCAGTTGCTCAGCGCACTGTAGACGTAGGGCGCGTTAATGAGTGTGATGACGAACAAGTGGCCCCAGTTCCACTTACGAAGGTACTGGATCCACGGGTTCGCAGGATCCCGAGCTTCGTCCAGTCGATACAGCATCACGAGCGCTCCTAGCAAGTACGCGATGGAGACCGCACCGCCTTGCTTGGCCCCAAACACGAAGACGAACAGTAGCAGCAGCGGCAACCAGTTCGCGAGAAACGCGAACTCCAAGTAGTACCAGAAGTACTTCCTCATCAGCAAGACGTACGTGACTTCCCCTGCCGACACGGCGAACGGAGTCCTCGTTGTACCTTCCGCACTCTCTTCGCCGCTGCGGCCCGTCTTCAGAGCCAACGAGGACTCGTCCACTACTGTGATCACCTCTTCATCCTCGGTGACTTTGTTCGAGTCCGGCAGGAGATAGACACTCAGCAAGGCCACGAAGTCTGCCATCAACCCCCACTTGTGCTGGTTGCTCAGCATCAGCCACTTCTCGTACGTGTCTGAGATCGTCCGCCACGGGAACGTCTGTTCCATGTTAATGTCCAGAAACGGAGGCAGCCACAAGATCACCGAGTACTCCAGTATGATGACCAACGAGAGCAGCCACGCCAACGCCCACCAGCGTCTGCACACAGTCGCAGGATACGCGTACATCATGCTGTACACGATCAGAAGGTAAATCATGGCGATGATATCTTGGTGTACAAAGCACGAGACTGTCAACAAAAGCATCACCACGTTCACCGACGCCTTGCTCGCGTACGTGGTGCCAAAGCTGCGGAGGCAGGAGAAGAAGTCCTTGTCCGTAGAGGAGATCGAAGACACAGACGACTGGTCTCCGCGTTTGCTGTTGGGCTCCGACTCGGAACGCGCTCGTTTCTTTCTTGAACGGATGGGATTCTCGTCGTCTTCGTACGTGAAAGCTCGGGCTCGGTCTTTCAAGTCGTCTGCGTCGTCGTCCACTTCACACGAGGACGTCGGGTGATATGAATCCGTGTTGTTTGCCGCATACAGCGCGTACTGCTCTTCAAATCGCGCAGTCATCTCCTCAAGTTCTGCTTGACGGCGGGCCGACGATGACGAGTCGAAGTACTGGGCCACCCGCTGGAGCGTACACATGAAGATGATCAAGAACTCTCCGGACAGTAAATCCCACAGCTCGGCCTTGCCCACACTGTCCTCGTAGCGTTCGTCCAGGCGGATCATGCCGACCCAGTCGCTGTCGTCGCCAGGCTTGAAGAGGACGTCACTGTCGCTCGTTTGCTGCGTGTCCAAAGTGCTCAACTGGATCAGGTATTTCATCAGCATCGACAGCGAGGCTAGCCAGAAAAGAGGGAACCACAGCTGCTTCCACGAGTCACTTAAGGCCCGGCCAGCGACCACCACGACGATGTAAAGCCAACCGACGAAGCTGATCTGGTCCAGCGCCACCCACATCGTCACGATCACCAGCGTCGTCGCGCTGAACGAGATGAGCAGATGCTGCACCGTTTCCATGAAGAAACGGATGCAGTCGGCCGCTCGACTTCGGCCAGCGGTGAAGAAGTCGTAGGGTGTCACGTCCTTCATCATCGACGCAAGCTGCCAGAAGCACAGCCCCATCATCACAGCCGTCGGCAACAAGTACACGAACACGTCCGAGATGCCGCTGTTGGACGCGTGATACTCGAGGCCGAAGTCTTGCGCCGAGATGAAGGAGGACGTGAACAAGTGCTCTTCCAAGTACGTCGACACCTCCTCGAACTGGTACACGTATCTGGCCACCAAGATCACGACTTCGACCAGCAACGCCAGAGACCACAGCAGCTTGAGTCGCAGTGACGTCCGCGCGGCCGATTGAAAGCCGCCCAAATGATTCCCAAGAATGATCAAGAACATGGCCAGCTGGACGCCTCCGACGGCATTCGTGCTCAATGTGGTCGGCCCACTCTCGAACTGGATGGCCACAACGATGAAGGCAGTGTAGCAGAGCAGCACGCCGCAGATTCGGAACCAGTTGTCGATCTCAACGGCCAGGCGGGACACGAAGAAGATGGGGTTCTGCCGAACGTGCTCTTTTGTCCGCATTTGTTCCTCGATCGCATCACTGTTGGCCACGTAGATCACGAGCTGGAACACCAACTGGAAGATGATCAAGAGCTGCGCGCTGAATAACGTCGGCCACAGAGATCCCCACGTGTACAGCCCCGGGTGGTAGCACTGCAGACCAATGAGCTCCATCTCGGAACTCTCCGTACAGTCGATGTTACGAATGAAGACAGCAAAGCACGCTCCAAGCGCGTACAGCAGCAACACGCGCCAGAAGCGCCGGCGTTTCTCGAAGAACAGCATGAGCAGAGCAGCTAACACCAGGTATCCGATCTGGAGGAACGAAACGTGGGTACTCAGTGCAACAACTACAAGAAGCACACGACATTCACACGGTTAGCATGAACCCAAAAGAGAGCCACACACAACAAAATCAATCTTGAATCTACGCACTCAGAATGGTGGCCAAGACAAGCGCGTCCAAGTGACTGAAGATGACACGTTTGGCATCAACGATCCACAGACGTGCGGCCGATTGCCATCCTTGTTGAAATTCCTTCGGTAGGTCAATGCACACAACACGTTAGAACCTGTACGCTCTCGCAAATGCCGACAGATTTCCACTTACACTGCGCATTTTCGCTAGCTGGACGAAGTTGGCGAAGCTTGCTCTGTCGACCTGCCCGATTGGATCATCATCTTCCGGGCCGGAAACCTTCGCTGTGTTGCGCCGCTTTCGAGCTTCGCGGAGGACGTCTTGGTACCGCCACTGCGTCCGGATCGAGATGAGCATGAAGGCGAAGCACAGCGTGTGTGCTCCAATGTCGAGAAATGGGTAGTCGAAGACCCGCAAGCCGAACTTTGAGTAGTCATCGGACAGGAAGTCGATGGTGAGGTTGCTCGTGTACTCGGCCATCGCCAACAACGTGCCGTAAACGATCAGCAGCCACATGAAGATCGACGACGACAGCAGGCCGAACAGCGCGATCGTCACGAATGCTAGCGCCAGGAAGGGGGCGGACAGGTATGACGGGTACGAAACACACCACACGATGGCCGCTGCACTTCCCAGCAAGAGGCCGCCGTCGCGGGCGAAAGCGCGCACCACAATGGACTGCTTGCTAAGCAGGTCCTTGATATCCGCGGTCTGCGCTCGACTGCGTTGGTCGAGCAGCGACCGCGCCACGTCGGCGTCCACGGAGCCCAAATCCACTGCTGGCGGTGCGTCGGTCGAGAAACCGGACGCCAAACTTGCTCGGCCTCCAGCTCCAGACTCTTTGGCCTCCGTGTGCAGGTTGTGCAGCTTGGCGCAACTCACGAAGAGCAACAACAGGAAACCAGCGAAGAAATAGTACTGCCATCGCGCGCCGCCGTCGCGGAAGTTGGCGAAGCCGGCGTATTTCGCGACGGTCTTCACAGTGTCGTTGTCGGTGAGTTGGTCCAGCTGGAAGGTGTACCAAGCAACGATGATGGCCAGACTCAGTGCGAGCAGCACGTTCGTGACTCCCGGGCCGAGGAAGTAGCTCGAGAACTTGACGCCCGACTTGCGCGAAATGAGCTCCTGCATCGTCATGCGACGCACGAAGACCGTGTAGCTGATCAACCGCTGTAGGAACACGAGGTACAGCGCACCCGTGGCGAAGGCCGGCACGGACACCGACGTGATGAAGAGCAGCAGGGCGCTCAGCAGCTCTACCGCGCGGAGCATGGATCTCCGTCGGTCTCGCTTGGGCTCTCGGCCGTTCATGAGCTGCTCGCCCATCTCGAACAGGTCGAAGTGCTGCTGCGCGAGTTCCTCCTCCTGCTGCTCCTTGGAGCGCGCGGCCAGTCTCCGCAGCACGTACCAGTAGTGGACGGCACTGCACACAAGCACCAGCACGTCCACGCCCACACCCTGCAAGTACTGCGTCGAGTTGTTCATGGGCCGAAAGCCGAACAGCCTGGCCACGTCGGCCCCGAAGTAGTTGTCGTCGCCTCCGTGGACGGCCCCGATCACCCCATGGCAAACGCAGGCGACCAGCGCAACGGCCAGCGTCAACAGCGTCACGGCGCGCGACTGGAACGACTGCACCACGCCGTAGCAGAAGACCAATAAATAATACAGCGACACGAGGTTGGCCCGCACACCCACGGCCAGCATGAGGCACAGCGCGAACAACACCTCGGCCGCCGTGCGCAGCGCGGTTAACGCCCTTAGTGAGAGCTTGCGGCTTGGCTGTTGTGTCCTGGTGGTGGCCGAGTGCGCGCCGGACGTGGCCGGCCCGCGCATCGACTGGCCTCGTCGGAAGGAGCTGTGCGCGCCGAAGGACGGCGTGGCCACCTGGCCGTACGCGCTGGCCACGTCCTGCGGCCGCGTGGGGGTTAGTATGATACGGCCATCGGCGCCTATGAACGAGGAGGACGCGGCATTGGGTCGTCGCATTGGTTCGGAGCGGAGGAAGGCGGAATGTCCCGGGCCATGGACGTTCCTTTGGAGTTGGACCGACCCCGCACCAACTGGTTTGGAGGAGACACGCGGTGCATGGGAAGGCGCTGCAATAGGATCCGATTGATTGATGCGGTTATTCATGGCGAGTTCTGATGCCGCCGCACGGCATCAGAACTACGGCGCTATGGATAGCTGGCCGAATGACTGCACCGCGGCATGGGGAACTGCGCATGCCATTCGCGTCGTATGGCGTTGCTTCGTACGCGATTGCTGAGTGGTGTCTCTCTTTCCTTTGGCAACGCCGTCGAGTATTTTGGAGCGGGCCATTTCAGCTGCCGCGAGGAAGAGAAGCTCCGCAACCGAGCAGCGAGCATGATGCAGCACCAAGGCAGCGGCGTTCGATATGTCAAAGAGTCGATATATTTTAAATGTTTCTACATTGCTGCATCTACCGCTTCTGGTGGTTGACGTAGCGAAGCGCCAATAGCGACAGGAAGCGGAACACGGCCAGGAAGATGAACACGTAGCCGAAGTTGCTCCACATCTCGTCGTACCTGATGTTGTACACCGTTCCGATGTAGCCCTTGACGGTCGTGTGGCCGATGGCCAGCGGCGTGTTCTCCAGAGGCTGACAAGCGAGCTCCGACCGCACGTTGACGTACGTCTGCGTGGCCTCGTCGAACGTCGGGTCTTCGGGGCAGTTGCCAAACATGATGGACACCAAAATGGCGAGCGAGTATCGCTGCGGCGTGATATGGTACAGCCACTTGTAGCCGTCCGGGATCGACCCGGCCGGCGGATTGAAGCCCGTGAACAACAGGAAGATGGCGTTGATCAAGACGCCCACAATGGCCGCCACCTCCACGCTCGGCATCGCGTAGATGAACAACTGGCCCAGATACGTCTGCATCAGCACGAAGAGCGAGACGTTGATCCAGTAGAGCACAGCCATGGTGAATGTGCCGACGCCCATGAGCGGGAAGAAGATGATCGTGAAGATTAAACCACTGCCGAACACGTACGGGATTTCAGCAATTGTAGCCCCGACGAAGTACCAGAGCGCGTTGTACGTCTGTGCGTCTCGTTCTCGGTAGAAAGACGAACGTTCACGCATTGTGAACGGCAAACACCCGACGTACGTGATGTAACCCTGGTACAGCGCCGTCATGAAGATGACACCAACGGCCGAGTTCAGTCCTTGGTACGTCGTGTAGTGGC
>JAABLK010000544.1:0-23540 GCA_012295415.1 Phytophthora chlamydospora | reverse complement strand
TCGTACTGGTTCATGATGTACGACACGACTGTGAGCTACACGGGCGCCGAGTACGAGAAGCACTTCGGTCTCTTCGGCACGGACATGAACCCGCACGTGAATATCCCGCAGTGCCCCAACCAGCAGCAGCGTCTTCGCCGCGACTAATCTCGCAGATATTGCCTGAGTGATGCAAGCGTGCATCGTTGAAGCTACCTGGGAGTGATACCAGGAGGTTTGAAGCAAGAATTCTCCGATTGAACGAGACTGAGTCAAGCAGAGGCTCGAGCTGCATCACGAAAAGTAGAATGAGTCAGCCAATACACGTTTCGTTGAGAAGTACTACTTTGTGCATATCTAGCGTTTCTGGAAATACTACTTCGAAGTACTATTGCGTAGTACTAGACTGGACCTCGTCCCCCCCCCACACACACACACACGCCATGCAACGTTGTCTATGATGAAATCTTCCACTCAAGATCAACCAAATGAATCCATGTTTCTACTAGCACAAGAGAGGCCGTGGCCATAAGTGACACACTAGCCAGCCTCCTAAGCCTAGCACGTGGGGATCGAGAAGACCGGACACCGACGACGACGCGTTGGCTCTGCTGTCCTTTGTCTCCCGATCCATCCTCATCCTACAGTCGCTCTACCACTTGGCACGCAGCTCGTTGGGGAACGCCGTGACGAAGTCCAGCCACTTCTCGACATTCGGGTACTTCTTGAGGATGTCCTCGCCCACGACCTTGACGCGCTCGAACACCGTCAAGTCGTCCTTCGACGGGGACGAGCCGTTGACGAACGTGGAGCTGGCCAGACGCTTCTCTAGCTCGACCAGGTCCACCGAGCCCGTGGTGGACATGAGCGAGGCCGCGCCAGTGGCCGACGGCGCCGAAGCCGCCTGCTCGTCCGGCTTCATGGCAGGGAAGAGCAGCACCTCCTTGATGTTGAAGCGGTTGGACAGGAACATGGTGAGACGGTCGACACCGCAGCCCCAGCCGGCGGTGGGCGGCAGGCCGTACTCCATGGCCGTGCAGAAGGACTCATCGTGCGGCTGGGCCTCGTCGTCACCGGCGGCGGCCTGCTCCATCTGCTCGATGAAGCGCTCGCGCTGTACCTTGGGGTTGTTGAGCTCCGTGTAGGCATTACAGATCTCGGCGCCCGCCAGGAACAGCTCGAAGCGCTCCGTGAGGGCGGGCTTGGTGCGGTGGTACTTGGCCAGCGGCGAGTTGTACACGGGCTGGTCCATGATGAAGAAGGGCTTGGTCCAGTAGGCCTTGTTGTCCTCGATGAAGTGGCCCACCAGCTTGTCAAGCAGACGCGCGATGGAGCGAGGCGCCGCGCACTCGAGCTGGTACTTGGTCACCAGCTCTTCAAGGACGGCCACGCACTTTTCCGGGTCGTCGATGGGGATCGTGACGCCCGTGGCCTCCTCCACGGCTGAGACCATGCTCACGCGCTTGAACGGGGGCGTGAAGTCGATGGTCACGGGCTCCTCGCCGACCTCCTTCTGGATCGTGATGCTGTAGCTTCCCGTGATCTCCTTGACCATCTCGGAGAAGAGCTTCTCCGTCAGCGTCATGAGGTCGTTGTAGTCGGCGTAGGCCATGTAGAACTCGCAGCTCGTGAACTCGGGGTTGTGCGTGAGGTCGATGCCCTCGTTACGGAACTGGCGGCCGATCTCGTAGACGCGGTCGAGGCCGCCAATGACCAGCTGCTTCAGGTACAGCTCGGGGGCCACGCGCATGAACAAGTTCATGTGCAGGTCGTTGTGGTACGTCACGAACGGCTTGGCCGTGGCGCCGCCCACGATCATGTTCATCATGGGCGTCTCGACCTCCAGGAAGTTCTTTTCGTCCAAGAAGCGGCGGATGAAGTTGATGATCTTGGCGCGCGTCTGGAACACGCCGCGAGTGTCGTCGTTCATGATCAGGTCCAGGTACCGCTGGCGGTAACGCGTGTCCTGCTGCAGCGTGAGGCCGGCGTGGCCCTTGGGCAGCATGTGCATGCAGGGCGACAGCAGCACCAGCTGCTGCGGGAAGATGGACAGCTCGCCCTTCTTGGACTTGCCCGGGTGGCCCTTGACGCCCACAATGTCCCCACGACGGAGGATGCTGTGGATCTGGGCGAAAGCCTCGGGACTCTCGTACGTGCCGATGTCCGACATGATCTGGATCTTCAGGCCATCCGCGCGCAGGTCGTAGAACACCAGCTTGGCGCCCGAAGCGCGCTTGCTGTGCAGTCGGCCGGCCACGGTGACCACGACGTCCGACTGGTGGCTGCCAGCCTCGACGGATCCGAAGTTAGCGTGGAATTCGGCCAACGAGGTGGACACCTCGAACTTGTGGGGGTACGGGTTGACGCCCTGCTTCTCCAGTTCTACCAGCATCTTCTCGCGGTTGGCGAAGTAGGCCGTGGGGTCCAGCTCTTCGTCGTCGGCCAGAGTGGCCTTCTCCTTCTTGGGCTTGGCGGCGGCCTCGGCGGCCTTCTTGGCGGCCTTCTCGGCCTTGGCCTTGGCCGCCTTCTCGGCCTTCAGACGGCGCTTGAGCTCGTTCTTGCTGATGGGCGCGGCCGGGGCGGCGGCCGAGGCCTCCGTGGCGGCTGGGGGGACGTCACTCATGATCTCCTTTTTGGGCGTTGGGGGCGGCTTGGATAATGCACAACCAATGGTCCAAAGTTGGTGTGCGCATGATGTATTAGAATGGTGTGCGCGTGGTGTCTATACAGAAACCAAATGGATGCACACGTCACTACACATACAGAAACCAAATGGATGCACACGTCACTAGAAAGTTTTCGGAAGCAAATGACCGCCACGAATGTTGGATACAAACACTCACCAGGGCCAAGGCTGCACCGACGCACTCAAACCAAGTAGACGACGATATGCACGAGTCCGTGTGTATTGCAGTAGCAATGGGAACCTGGACTGAGTTTCATACTCCCGGTAGTACACTACACGATGACTAAATCTCAATTGAAGCATTTTTTCACTTGCCGAGGCTTCATGTCGAAGGTGCAGCGCCAAACGAGTCAGGAAATGCTCGCTGCAGCCACCTCGCGATTTCAAAATGGCCGTTTGAGATCGAATCAGCGACTGCTGCGCGCGTGCAGCCTTCCGTGCGATACTTGTGCAGCCACTGAACAATCTCGAAATGCCCGGCCGCAGCCGCATCATCCATCGCTTGGGCACTGCAGCCTTCTGTCCGATACGTGTGCAGCCATTTCACCACATGGAAGAATCCATTCTTCGCGGCCGAGTCCATTGCAAACTCCGTGCATCCCTCCACGCGGTTATGGTGCAGCCACTGCACTGTCTCCAAGTGCCCATTAGCTGCAGCCAAGTCCATGGCGTCGGTCGTGCAGCCTTCGCTGCGATTCTCATGCAAGAACCGCACTACATCCAAATGATCGTTACTGGCTGCTAGATTCATAGCTTGCTTGGTGCACCAGGCGTGTTGTTCATGAAGCCATTTGATCATCTCCAAGTGGCCCTTCGCCGCCGCGTTGTCCATCTTGATATCGCTAGTCACCACGCTGTTTGGGAAAGTTTCACGCATCCACTTGACTGCAGCGAGGAATCCATGATCCACTGCACGCATCACGCCTTCGTAGGTCAACTGGTCTCCCCGTTCACTGTACAGCCACTTCATCATCTCCAAATCTCCGTGTCGAGCAGCTTCGTCAATCAGGTACACGTCGTCTGCAGGGGGAGCAGTATGCTCATGCAGGAACTTGGCCACTTCAAGGTGGTTGTTGGCCACGGCGTAGTACATCTCGTCACCGCCCCAGTACACGTGGTCGTGGTTGTCGAACAACCATTGCAGCACCTCGAGGTGGCCGTTCTTGGCCGCCTCGGCCACTGCTTGGGTCGGAACGTGGCCCGTCGGGCACCGTCGAAGCAGCCACTGCACCACTTCCACATAACCCATAGCCATGGCCTTCGCCACGCTGGGTTGAAACTCTTGTGTCTTGTCCTCATTGCAGATCCGTGCAGCGATCCGGTCGAGAAGTCGAACGGATCCGAACCGACAGGCCTCCGGGATTGTCCATGTCGTCGTTGGGTCCAAGAACGCGTCTAGGGCGAGCACGACGTGGCTCAACGAGGCAACTGATGCGCGGGAGCGACAAACAACCGCCACGCTGGTAAGAATGGAGCTCGCATCGAGATCGCACATGTTACGGTCTCCGATCGACTGCTGATAATGCAAAATGGGAGAAAACGAAAGCGTGCTCTCTGGACGATGATTGGGTGTGTGTTTCATCCAATCAGGTCCAGCTTGAAGTGACTGACTATTTTTCACCATCAAAAAGTCGAGCATTTTGGATGGAGTTCGACCAATTTATCTGAGCCATACCTCATTTTCCATTTTGAGAAGCGCATTCAACTTTCTCTCCAATTTAAAGACTGTTGCAATGCAGACCATGCTCAGGACGAAAGACGAGGAGGAAAAAGTCGGACCACCACCGAGTATCGGCGAGGAAATGCCAACAGGAAGAGAGGAGCAAGCTACCCGACCTTCCGTGTCAACACAAGTACACAGGAGGCAAAGACAACTACGTGCGCGAGTATTACGAAGAGTACTACCTGCTCGTTGGCTAATTTGTGCTAACTGAAGAGGACTACTTGACGGTGAGCGGGACGTCTGGCATCAGCACATCGTATGGATGGCCGCTCCGAGTGCACCCTCATGTGTGTACAGGTGCATATGCTTAACCGAAGAATCAAGCGGGCTCGGGATCTTCGCTGACTTCACAAGATATCAGTTTGTTTTTGGTTTGCAATAAGTTGGACCGGGTGTCCAAACCAGAGCGCTTTTGTAGTACGCTTTATCACACAACCCGGGATGGTCAGTTCCGCAGCATACCATTCTCGATGCTCGAGCATTTTGAGATTTCAGGTCGCTATATCAACGAACACAGCCACCCCGACCCGCAAGGCGTTGCTTCGCTCTACTGTGCTAGCAGATGTCGCCAAGCTACCGTGTCTCCGGCACCGTTTGGAAAGTCCCAATGCTGATGGATGGCAACCCGCTTTGGTAAAGCATGTCGTGACGTAAAATCCGGTGGCGTCCGTCTGTGAGCCTTGGCCAGTCGATGAGATGTCTCTTTGGCTCGGCCAGGTGGTCACTTTTTAATTTGCCGACGCCGTCCAACGTTGGCTTGGATCCCAAGTTTGTAAACCGTTGGCGATGGGCTGCGCGTCGTCCTCCACTATCCTCAAGTTGCCAGATACACACCATCTAACGGCTGCTGAGGTTGAGATGTGCACACCTGCCATCACGATGCTCCGCCTGCGCGATCGCTTCTGGGACTCTCCCAGCGACGAAGACGTTGTCGTGTGCGACGTCGAGAGGAGCCAAGACTTCTTTCGCATCAATCGCACCACATCTACGATGAAGACACTTCGCGATTCTCGTGGCAGGCCATTGACGCACATACGGCGCGAGCTCATAGCCGCTGTGCCGACGTACCATGTCTTCGACGCTAAAGCCTCAGCAGCCAAGCTTTTCTCTATCAAAGCCCAGTCTGAGCTCATCGTGGAGTTCCAGGATCGGACAACGGGCGATAATTGCCGCATCGGACTCACCGGAAGCTGGACCAAGCGCCAAGCCTCGATCTGGATGGAGCAGAGCCACAAAGGCCCACGTACACTGATCGGTCGAGTCTTCCGCCCGTCAGGCAGCCGAAGCGCAGTCAACACCATGCGCAGCCCCATATCAACAAGCCCGCAAGACGACGAGTATTCCTGACTATTGCGAAAGGGGTCGACATGTCACTCATGGTGCTGACCTGCATGGCGCAGGAGATGGCCCACGGGAAAATCCAAGGAGCACTGGCTCGGGAGCGCCAGTGCACAGGAAGAGCCAACCTGACGGTGTTACACATCGCACTCCAACGCGTGCATTGACCGATCTACTGTGTGATGTTTCTCCGTGATGTGGTGTGGCATGCCTGGCGCTCTTGCGGTATATTTCAAGAGCACCTGCCTTCGATGACCTTACACCTCATTCAAAAATAGTTGAGCAAGTGCTACGCTGCTTTCCAGCATTTCCAGTTGAGAATACATCAAGAACCAGCCAAATGGCAACACCTTCGTCCGACACCTACGTTATCCCTCCACCCACCCCCTTCGGACATACCCCTCAGCGGAAGAAGCAGAAGCAGCTATTCATGCATGGACCAAGGAACACCGCTGCAATGTATCACGAAAGGGCTTAAAGATGAATGAGAGCAAGCAAGTGATCAGACGAAGATCAAAGACTTCATCCATGAGAACTCCACTCGTCTACCTCGTCTACCCGTCACAGATCGTGATCTGGCTTGCGCAAATTCTACGGAAGTTGTGTTTCCTGACGCTGATAAACTCCTGTGTCGCTGGCATATCGAGCGAAACGTGCATGCCGCCGCTATCAAGAAAATTGCAGGAGGCAAGGACACTCTAGAAGCGAAGAATTCATGGCGAGATACCGCCATGCAGTCGACACCGAGTCCGAGCTTCAGTTTGTTTTAAGGTGTGCTGCGCTACATGAAATGAGTGAAGCCATGGGCAGATACTTGGATAAAGAGTGGTGGCCGCACAAAGCAAAGATCGTGAAATGCTGGACAAACCGATTTTGCGACTTCGGCTGCCACGAGACTACGTTCATTCCAACTGTATTCCGAGAGAAGCCTCAGTACGATGCCGTCGTCCGGGTTATCACCTTTCATGCCCTGGAACAAACACACCACCCACCACCCAAGCAAGCATTCCAAATTGTTGCCAATGGTATTAGAGCGCAGTCAACGCAACACTGTATTTCGCCGAACACAAGGAAAGACCTTGCATGCACGACCTCATGGCGATGATTGATTCTATGGCGTTTGCATCCTAGAGCCCTGCCATTTCGACAAACACTGGTGGCTGCTCAATCCCGCCACTGAGAGCACCGATAACGCGGTCTCCCACCCACCTGTCCATTCCGACGCGCAAGGCAGCGGTGCAACTGAAATTTCGGCACGAATTTTGGCTCCGCTCCCTCTTTCTCGAGCGGACGGAAAACGGCGCAAGTCGATTCACTCTCGGTTGTACCAGGCCGGCCACGGAATCAATAGTACCAGGCGCGATCCGTCGGCGTTTGATATTGTACATCACCATGCATCTAGCAACAAAGCACCACGTTCTCAATCTTTCCAGGAACTGCTAAACAGTGACATTTACACCAGCTACGAAAATGATTTTCTACCTGCCCGTTCCTGGGGATACGCCGGACGACACCCACTCAATTTTGACTATCAATGTTCTTCATAATTCATACGCTTGCTTTTCATTTATCATCGACACTAGCGCCAACCGCATTCATAGCTTAACGCAGGTGTAGACACACGGAGAAATATCACACAGTAGATCGGTCGATGCACTCGTTGAAGTGCGATGTGTAACACCGTCTGGTTGGCTCTTCCTGTGCACCGGCGCTCCCGAGCCGGCGCTCCTTAGGCACATTCTCAACCGACCGCACTGCACCGCATCGCACGCTTATGCTCCATGCGGCCACAGCGGTTGAGAATCGTTATGCGGCCTCATTTAGGCTTCGATAACAGCTGGAAGCAAACGATCTTCTTCCCATGCACACGTGAAAGCGCTAGCAAGTTCAAATTTGTGGGCCCTGAAGCTTCAGAGTTTCAGGTATACGTGGCAAGCAGCAAATGCTGTGGTGTTCTATTAAGACTATATCATATCACGTTTATTTATGTTACTTAGGTGAATGGAGGTCATGACGGATCTCAAGGCTTCTATCGAACGCAGCAAAGCCCGTTCGGACGGTTCATGGGTATGCGCCCGGCGTCTTCACTAGCTCGAATTACTGCGTGAATGATTCGATAGAAGCCGGCGTGACTCGTTCCAGTTATAACTCGAATGTGGTGAAGCTTCTGCCTGCCAACCAACAAATACACGCCTGGAGCAAGCCTGCAGGAGACACTGGAGGCTCCCCAAGAGCTCGACGAGCTGACTGCAAAGGGTCCACAGATAACCCAGCCCCAACACACGAAAGGAGTCGCTCAAAGCCAGCAAAACTCATTCTGTAGTACTGCTTGAACTCGCCTTCGAGTAGCAACCGCTCAGCGTGCACCCTCCAGTGCATTATTTGCCGGACAACGGCGCGACCACGCGGCTCCTCATCGCACGTTGATGCCACAGTCATCACGGCGGCTAGAATTACAGCGAAAAAAGCCTCGTCGTTGCTAACAGAAGTCATTTCTGAATCGAGAGGAAGCTGGTGGAAAAGACAGAATGAACTTTGCTGGTATTGGAAGCAGTGTGCAGCTTCAAATCAGATGTTGAAGACGATGATAGCCCTCGAGTGTGATTGGCTCTTGGCAAAGCAAACCCTACTCGCTGTTGTGCGGTCTCCTCGCCGCATGCGGCACTGGCGCCGCATATGTGTCTATTTATGTTCAACTCCGCATGCGGCTGCATAACATTCTGCCCAATCAGAGAGCTTCATTTAGTTGCATGCGGCCGCATGAGCTGGTTGAGCATGGCCCTAAGATTTCCCCATGGCCCACGTGGAGGCCGGCATATGATCGTATCAGCACCATATCACAAGGTTGACCAGCCTGCAGCGAGAGCAGGATATTATTTATCGAAAGCAAACCCCGACGAAGGCAGCAAGAAACAATATCCGACGTTGCTACATGTGTGCGATCACTTTTGCATGCTCGCTCCTTGTTGCGTTTTGAATTTCGCCACCCAGTCGAACTTAAAAATAGCTCCGAAGCCTCCACAAAGCATCGCTGTCGATGCCTGAGCTATCGCAGACAGGGTACTTGAAATATACATGTCGTAACCAGTATCGTTTGTGCAGCGTGGATACGTGAATCTTTCCTTTCGTTCTCGGTGGAGAAACAGCATACAAATTTGCCAAATCCAAGTACAGCAGAACATATTGTGTGCTGTTCTTCCCAGAACACCAATGCCAGGTCTCCATTCCGGGCCGCGTTGAGTCGGACACTGCGCTGGCGTTGGGTAAGTCCAAATAGCAGTGCCGGAACTCGAAATACCGCCTCAAAAGTGTCGATTGGTTCTCGTAGGCTATCGAAATCCTGAAAAGCGTCGGTTTCCTTGCGAGCATGAGATGTTTGTTTCCTAAAGCCTGAAAAATGGACAGCAGCACTTCGGAGTCAAACTGCCAACTTCTGGTCCATTCAGATCTGCAACAACTCGGTTCCATAGTTGAAGTCTGAAAAAAAGCAATCAGTCATCGGCAGAGACGACTGTCGATCTTCTGGGGTCCATCTTGTTCTCACCTTCTCTTTCATCTCTTCCGTCGGCAGAATTGCTATCAGCCCAACGCACGCACGCTGCGAGTCGCAGCCTGCGACGAAGGGGCTTTTGCCAGCCTCAAGTTGCTGTCGTTGCTGCTTTGGGCTCACCAAGCGTCAACACGTATATCATTTTCGTCCAATCCTCGATTTTTCACCGTCTTTTCCGCCAATCGTGCGCTGGCGCAGACATCCGGTGAGAAAGGCATCCCACTCTTTTCAAGCTGCCGCCCTTTCTCTGCACTGTCAAGAAATCCTTCAGCTCAATCCGTGGCGCACATGTGGCTCGTCGGTGGCACGGAGCATTCCGCCCTCTTTGACCGCCCGTTCTCGCATCACCGTTCGACTACCGCCACTCAACTTCCTCAGTGGCCTCAGCTTCCTTTTCAGTCGCCAAGTCTCCCCATAGCGCGCAAGAGGTCAATAATGACGGCGTCGTGGAAGCAGGAGCGGCGACTCGTGCGCGTGCAGAGCAAGCAGCGCAAGCCCGCGCCATATGCGCCCACGCGTCCAAGCAGCTGTCTGCATCCACTTACCAGCGTCCAAGTTGCGCTGCGCAGCTCCTCGCCGCGCGTGGCCGCGCTGCCCCACGTCTTGGCGTCCATTTCTTCCTTCCTGGACTTCTCGCCACTCTTCTCGGTCTCGCAGGCCTGCGCCCGGGCGGCCAACGGCGCACGACTGCACCTACTGCAGAGACTCTGGGCCTCGCAATGCGCCGTGGAGCGACCCGGTCTTGGCCAGCCGCGCGACGCCGCCGATGACCTTTTGTACCGTCAATGGGCTTTTGCTCGCGGTACGGCCAACGCGGCCACGCGCGGCGACCTGCGCGTCGTTAGGTGGCTCTGTGAGGTGTATTATCCAGATGGGCGAGTTACCGACGCCGTGGAGAAGGCCGCGCGCGCGGGCCACGTGCAGATCCTGCAGTGGCTGTTCGAGCACCATGCCAACGTCTTCTGGGGCGCCAACGAGCTGCGTACGGCCGCGCGGTACGATCGCGTGGCCGTCGTCAAGTGGTTGCATGCCCACACAGCCCCGCCCGTGGGCATGGAAGCCATCGAGCTGGCCGCGGGAAACGGGGACCTGCAGCTGGTCAAGTGGCTGCACAAGGAGAGAGGCCAGTGGTCGGGCTATGCAGCCGGCGAGGCCGCAGCCCATGGCCATTTGGACGTGTTCAAGTACATGATCAAGGGCCACTTTGTGATCCGGGAGAGCGCGTTGAACGAGGCCGCGGCCAACGGTCACTTGGAAGCTTTGAAGAAGCTGGCCAAAATGGAGCCACGACTCGTGACCACGCGCACGACCACCGCAGCGGCCGAGAATGACCAGCTGCATATTGTCAAGTGGTTGCACGGCAAGAAGTTCGACGGCAAGTTTGCGCTCTGGACGACTGCGGCCATGGATAAGGCAGCGGCCAATGGCCACTGGGCCATGGTCAAGTGGCTGCACCAGAACAAGTTCTTGGAGTCCTGGAAGACTTGCACTCGAGAGGCCATGGATGGGGCAGCACGCAATGGACATTTGAAGGTGGTACAGTGGCTGCACAAGCATCGCCACGAGGGTTGCACGACTGCCGCCATGGACGGAGCCGCCGCTAATGGCCATTTGAATGTGGTGCAGTGGTTGCATGAAAACCGGACGGAAGGCTGCACTATGGAAGCGATGAATACTGCGGCAGCGAACAACCATTTAGCGGTTCTTCGCTGGCTGCTTCGCAACAGACGAGAAGGATTCGGCACTGCAGCGATGGATCAAGCTGCTGGAGGAGGTCACTTACAGGTTGTGCACTGGCTCCACAAGCAGCGAGGGGCGAGATGCACTGCTCAAGCTATGGACAACGCTGCCGCCAATGGCCACTTGGAGGTGGTCAAGTGGCTACAGACCAACCGCCGAGAAGGCTGTACGACGTTTGCCATGGACAATGCAGCAGCTGGAGGCCACCTCGAGACGATCAAGTGGCTCCATGCCAACCGATTCGAGGGCTGTACGTCATCGGCAATAGACAATGCGGCAGCAGGAGGATGGTTGGAAACGGTGCGCTGGCTGCACCATCACCGAATTGAGGGCTGCACGACGCGAGCGATGGACGAAGCCGCTGGCGGAGGCCATTTCGAAGTTTTGTTGTTCCTGTTCGCCAGCCGCACTGAAGGATGCACCTGGCGAGCTGCTGAGAACGCAACGCGCTCGGGCCACCTGGAGATTTTGCAGTGGCTGTACTTGCATTTTCCCGATCAGTTCGATCGCAACCGCGTCATTGCAGCCGCCGATAGAGACGATTTCTACATGTTGGAGTGGCTGCACAGTCTGGGGATTTGGCACACGGGCTAATTGATCGCCTTACGAGAACGAGTGCATCGGCCGGTATATTACCGTGGCGAGATACAAGCGAAGTATCCGCGGCGAGATTTTATGAATTGATGAAGTAGGAAAAACGAGTTTTGATGAACATTATCAAGAAATCTATGATAATAAATTGCGTGAGAAAAGTAAGCTTGACTGCCGAGAAGCCTGAAGAATCTTGGAACACGGCTCGAAGGCTCGGGCCGTGTGGTCGCCAGTGTTGCTGTCTGTCGCCAGCTTCCCCATGATATATTGTATTGATGATACTGGATTCCGTCTACGAGTACTTTGAAGTATTTCATTTCGCTCGATGGTACAAGTTCATAATTTAGTCAATTTACTGCCGATGCCCAAGCTGTCTGCCGTGAAAATCCTAGATTGACGTCAATGACGCACGTTGCAGGCGAGATCGCTGACTTTCTGGATCCGTCGCAGGGGGTTTCGATGGCCGGCCGCCCATGATCGTCTGGAGTACTGAAGTGGTTGCGCGCTCAAGGCTGCCGGCTTCATGTTGGCGACGCAGATGTTGAAATTGCGTTGAGTAACATTCATGAAAGCTGGGGTTATCGATAAACGACGTCGTCTTGGAGCTATATGCCTTGTAGTGTGAGGTGGCTAGCAAGCCTTGCCCATACACATTGGGTTCCTGCAGTTTGGCCCAGTTGGCACTGGTTCAACCCGACACACAGGGAGTCCTTGTGTGTCAACCAGGAAACTAGGAAAGGCTACAGATACTATGCTGAATTGCCCACGGTATAGGCAAGTGGTCTAGAGGCAAGTAGAGCACTCTACCGGCTAAACTTTAGCTCACTATTGAATTTACTCGGCGACAAACCCTTCAGGAAGTGCCAGCTTCCCTAACGAGTGTTCAAGACCTTTTTCTTAAGCGGAACACGCTACAACCTCCTCTTCGGTTTGTGAGCAAGGGCCTTTTGCGGCCGCAGGAGCTGGATACGTGAGGATGCTGCAATCCATTCTCAGACACTTGTAGCTGTCGTTAGATTTGCCAGCGACTCTCGGAGATTCTACCGGGCGGTAATGTTGTCAGTTCCAGCAAAGGCTTCTCGAGACGTGACTTCACAAACGCAAAAGCTAGTTTGGTCTCCCAAAATCACTTTGAAGAGGCTGGTAATATGCTCGGAAGTTTTTTCCCAACAAAAGCTTTTGGAGCTCAATTCCATCATTGATCACTGTGATGGCTTCCAGCAAGTCGTTCTTGGCGTGCGATAACTTCGTTTGTTACAACACAGACAGTAACGCGCTTTCCCGCCAAAGATCTCCACACGTTTGGCGATCTCAGTGTCAGCCAAGTCGAGGTCCAATACCAACGCCGCATTTTGCAGTTCCTCAGGCGTCCATAACAGGATGAAGAGGAAGTTGTCATCTGTCCTGGTCTGGCTAAACCACTCGTCGTTTGGGCTAGTGAACACCACCATGTTTTGTCGAGGAGCCTCTGAGGTCCGTTGCACGAGAATCTTCATCCATTTTCGTATGTTTTGAGATTTTGGCCAAAAATCTGCATCGATATGATCTTGATTTCACTATGACGAACTGCAACAACTCAGGGACGGTTCTCTTCCTTGGCTCATTCTGCCACGATGGCGACCAAGCGCCAGCGATCCGAAGACGAAGACGACGACAACCCGGCATAAGAGCTCTGGGGAACCATGTCAAAGGAGGACAAACGACGGCTTCCGCACGTGAGCGCTCGAAAGGAGATCACGGCGGCGATGAAAGCCGTGGAGGCGCTCGACATCACGCAGCATCTCGACGACGTCGTCGAGGCCATGGACGCAATCACGACCGACATCTGTCGACACGAAGGTGAATCTGACATAGACTGTCACGAGCGCGTGAAATGCACGTTGGGCTTGATCCCGTACTGGTCGATCAGTGGCATTGATTTCGATAAGCCACATCCGTATCGCGATTGCAAGGGCCTGCTCTTCGACAACAACGGGGTGGTGGCGTACAAAATTTCGGGGGACCGGTGGATCAACGTCTACATCGGTGCAAGTACATGCGTTCTGCTGGCGGAAGGGCGCAATTGGAGTCGCTTCGTTGAGGGCCTCGAACGTCAAGGTGATTGGCTGTACATCGTTACAGGGACGTGATGGAACGGCTGAATGCGATTGAGGAGTGGCGGAACCCTTGTGAAAGGAAATGTAAATGTTGAAGTCGAGTATCTCGTTGCTTCGCGCATTATAGTGCCTCCATGTTGCTATGTTCAATTCACCTGATCATATGGAGCACTGCTCGAACGTGTAGAAATACAAGCCCGCGTCTGAGTCCATGTCAGAAGACATGCTCGACCAACCCATGCATCAATTGGGATCAAGAATCGTTTCTGTCAAACTTGGTCAACACCAAAGTAAATTATTAACATCGATTGAAAATATTAAGTTTTTGATTAATTTTAATGAATCAACAATCTAATTCGTAGTCTTGGGCGTCTGCACCGCCACGAAGCTGGGGCTCTTACGGCCACTCACGCCGCTCAACTTTCCTCCGTCTTGAGCAGGTGAAACGACCACGACCGACACCGCTGCCTGGTCGTAGGATGTAGAGAAGTCATCCCCGTCCGTCAGCGATGGTTTGCGTCTGTAGACGTAAGTGAGAACCAACTGCGTCACACCCAACGCCAGACCGGCGATGTTTGGCGCCAGGATGAACATGTTGCCAACCAGCCCCGAGTACAGCGCCCAGCAGAAGCTGTTGAGCACATTGACAATACCCATCGTGAACGGCATGGAGGACGCTGTCTTGGTCCGAATAACACGCACGATCGTGGCCATCGGCGACATATACATGCCCACGGTCGTTCCGATCGTCATGAAGCCCATGGTTGTGTTCACGGATGAATGCGCCTGACCTGTCAAGCCGCAGATGGCGAGAACGCAGTAGATCGTGATAATAACACACACGACAAAGGCGATGGTGAAGATCTGCACCACGCTGCGCTTGTGAGCCGTCCAGCGGTAGAAAAAGTAGTTGAAGAAAACCCCAGTGACGATGCCCAGGATGGACGTGGCGAAGAGCGGCAGCATGTCATCGATGGAAATGGCATAGAACATGACGGCGTAGCAGTTCACGAAGAGCAGCAGACACGGCATGACGGACATGTCCCCAGTGCTGTGGTTCTTGTGCATCCTGCGGAAGTCCGGCAGCAGCGAGACTCGCATCAAGAGAGTAGTGATCATGGTCAGCACCTTGGCCACGAGCACTGCGGTGGCGTGGGCACTCATAGTGGGCGTTGCGATCTCGGAGGCAAATCGCACAATGAACGTCAGCTCGTCGTGAGCGGAGCGTCGTCGATAGCCAGTGGTCATGAAGCTGTATAGACGACGCGCAGCCACGCTTCGTGTATGGCGGAGTTTCGCAGACCTGCAAGTCCAGACGCAAGGAGAAGGGCCCAGTAGTCACCCAGGATCGCAATGCCTTGCGTCCAACCGATCTTGCTGCCTTCGCCACCGCAGCAGGCATTGTTGTAGAAAGAATATATAAAACATGAAACTTTTCTCGGAGCAACGAAAGCCTGTTCTAACAAATCGGATGCGTTTAGCTTAGAACTCACTGATGCCGACTATTATTCCTCACCTGTCTCCACGATTTCGTCTCTTCGCTACTGGGTGAGCACACTGCAACGAAGTTGGGGCTCTTCCGTCCGTCGAGAGAACTCCATTTCCTCTCTTGCTTTCCGTCTTGAACGGGTGAGAGAACCACGACGGACAGCGCTGGCTCGTCACGGAGAGCTTCAGATTCGATGATCTGGGCATCCTTGGGCGCCTTGTTCGGGTAGATGAAGGTGAGACTCAACTGGATGGAGCCTAGCGTGAACCCCGCGATGTTCGGCGCCAGGATAAACATGTTGCTCTCCAGTGACGAGTAGAAGATCCAGCACGCGCTATTCATGACGGTAACCACGCCCATGGTGAAGGGCATCGACGACGCCGTCTTGGTACGGACTACCCTCACGATCGTGGCCATTGGGGACCCGTACATTCCAACGGTGGTTGCAATGGTGATGAAGCCGAGTGTGGTGCCTGTGGACGACCGTGTCTGTCCCGTGGTGCCAGCTATTGCCAAAGCACTGTAGATCGTCACCAGCACGCAGACGACAAAAGAACCGATGAAGATCTTCACGGTTGAACGCTTGTAGTCCGTCCACTGGTAGAAGAAGAAGGCCAAGATGCCGCCAACCACCACGCCCAGCACCGACGTCGCGAAGAGCGGCAGCATGTCGTCAATTACGTAGGAATAGTAGAGCAGTGCGTAGCTGTTGGTGTAGAGCAGCACGCAGGGCATGACGGACATGTCGCCCGTGTTGCGGTTCTTGCGCCACCGATTGAAGTCCGGCATGAGCGAGATCCGCAACATGATGGTGGTGATGATAGTCAGCACTTTGGCCACGATCACGGCGGTCTCGTGGCCGCTCATGGTGTTAAACGGCGAGTCTTCAGCGACGGAGTGGGTTCTTGAAGGCGAAATGAGAAGTGGTAGATCTTCAGCCCACCGGAGCGAGGTCCACTCGACGAGTGAGTTTTTTGGTCGCGATACAAAATGCATCGCTGATCGCTTCACATGCATTTCCCAGACTGAACACAGTGAAGTGCGCTGACCTCGGTGCGCGTTCGACCACAAGAAGACGAGAGCAGTCTTCATGGCCAACCGTATACACTACTCAAGGGCAGGTTAGTCGTGTTGTGGAGCGTTGCCGCCTGCAGGCTGTAGCTTCGAGCACGTTGAAGTGGTAAAGCTGGAGACACGTTCTACATTTTCCGTAGAACACCCGCGACTGTCGAGTTTTTAACAGTTTTTGAAACTTCAAACCGTTGTTGCAGCTCAGCACGAGCACGAACTCGGTTTCTGTCAGAAGAGTGCGGCACACTGCACGTTGCAGCTGCAGCATGCGTTACAAGCTGCAACGCAGGGTTGGCCAACACAACCCAGCGGGTTTCAAGTGATTGCCACCGTGTTTGACAGTCGCGCGCCTTCTGATTGGCTAAAAAGAGGATCTGAAGCGACATATGAGACAAAGCTTACGCGCCACCGACTTAAAGATTGCGCGGTGCGCGCTGGGCGTCCAGCATGTCGTGTTAGACGCGTCACCCCATCCTGGATGAACAACCGCCACCGCGCTTGGCAATAGACCGGTCATTTTCCATCTTACAGCCTCGCGCGCAAGTGCAGCGCAGGAAGCAGCAGATACACCACAAACAGCAGCGAGTATGGGAGCTCTGGAGGCCACGTTCCAAGTGCTGACGGTCATCTCGTCCATCTTCGTGCGGGTCGCGCCGTGGCCCGACTTCCGACGCGTCTACAAGGCCAAAACCACCGGCGAAGTGCAGATCCTGCCCGTCGTGATGCTCTTCACCAACTGCGTCGTGCTCGTTTGGTACGGCTACTTGTCCGAGAACATTTTCCCGCTCGTCGTGACGGCCATCATGGGGCTCGTTACCTGCGCGGGCTTCGTCGCCGTCTTCTACAGGTTCACGGATGACAAGCGCTCTGTACACCGGATCTGCATCGCTTCCTTCGTCGTCATCGTGCTCGTGTGTGTCTACGGCGCCATCGGTGTTGCGGGTGTCACGGGGCAGTCGAAGTCGTCAATGGCCACGGCCATGGGCGCCATCTCCATCGGCACATCCATTGGTCTGTACGGCTCGCCGCTCGCCACCATTCGGCGGGTCGTACGCCAAAAATCGACTGCCTCCATGCCGTTCACGCTCTGCCTCGCCAACTTTTTCAACAGCGTGTGTTGGGTCGTCTACGCGATCCTCATTGTGGACGTGTGGGTGTTGCTGCCGAACGCCTTCGGCTGCGTGCTCACGACGATCCAGCTCATCCTGTACGTCATCTACCCTGCGTCCAAGTCTTCGGAGACGCAGCTGCAGGCTGTCATGATCGACCACGTCGGCGCATTGACCAACTACGAGCGCGAGGCCTCATTGTCCATCGTGGTCGATACGCACCCGCAGGAGGGAGATCGCCTGGCTCGGAAGAGCACCCTTGATCGTAAGGACAGCCTCGACTTCGTGGCTATCCGGTCGCCCGTCGCACGACAATTGTCCGCCGTCAGCCGGCACTAAACCACAGTAATATATTGATTGTATCGTGAAGTACAGGCCTTGTCTTGAGCAGATCTTCGTGAAAAGCTGCCAGGCGTGTCCGCCACCGATCCGTTAAATGGCCACGCTGCTACGTCAGACGTTGAAGCAGTCGATTGCGCGCCACAGTCGCAGAGATTGCTCGCGAGGTGGTAATGGAGCGGTTCGCAAGTCGTAACTAAAACTTTTCGTGGTCGCTCGGTCGTTGAGAAGGAATACAAGCTCATTTTCGATTGTGCCTCGTAGTGCACACTCCATCCATCCATCCAGACTTCCGAGCCGAGACCGCAGCGAAATGAGCGTCGTGCAGACCGTGTTCCAAGTGCTGTCGATCATCACGGCCATCTTCGTGCGGCTGTCACCTTTTCCGGACTTCCAGCGCGTGTGCCGGGCCAAGGCGGTGGGCGAGGTGCAGATCCTGCCCGTTGTGACGCTTTTCACCAACTGCGTCGTGCTCGTCTGGTACGGCTACCTGTCGGACGATATCTTCCCTCTGCTCTCGACGGCCGTGCTCGGCCTGGTAACGTGCTCCGGATTCACATCGATCTATTATTTCTACACAGATGACCGACGCGCGGTGCTCAGGATCCTCTTGTGGGCGTCACTCTTCATCGTGCTTGTGTGCGCGTACGGCGTGCTAGCCGTGTGCGGCCTGACCGGCCAGTCAGACCACTCCGTGGGCACTGCGTTCGGAGCCATCTCGATCGTGACCTCCGTGGCGCTGTGCGGCTCGCCGCTGGCCACCATCCGCCGTGTTGTCCGGGCCAAGTCGACGGCCAGCATGCCGTTCACACTGTCGCTCGCCAACTTCACCAACGGGGCCGTCTGGATCGTGTACTCGGTAATGATCAAGGACATTTGGGTCTTCATCCCCAACGTCATGGGCTTCGTGCTCTCGTCCATCCAAATGGCCATCTACGTCATCTACCCAAGCAGGAGCGACGGCGACGCACAGCCTGAGACCGCCGTGGTCGTCCCCGCTAGCGACGTCGACGACACTCTACTGTCGGTGATCATCGACACGCTCGGCCAGGACAAGCTCGATCGCAAGGACAGCCTCGAGTACATGGCCATCCGCTCTCCATCCACGCGCTGCCTCTCCTCGGTATCCATAGAGCGTCACTAGGTGTAGTAGATCTCTAAACCTCAACAATACACGCCTTTGCTTGTCATCGGTCCATGCACACGACACTTTCCACTGCCATCCCACCGTCTGCAATCGTTGTCTGGCATTCATCTGACCCTGGTGGACTCCGATGCTGGTTGCGGCGCTTGTCCCGAGGTGTCGAACGCTCTTTGCTGCTCTCTGCTTCATGTCCATGGCCATTTCGGATTCAAGCGGCTCACGACGATTTCCAAGGTCTCAGCATTGCAAGTGCCTCCCATGACAAGCGTAGTGATCGTGTGTCAACAGCGTTCGGACGTGGCGGCATTGGTCCACGTGATGCATTGCATCTCGACGTTCTTGGACGCTACGTCAAGCTGGACGATTTCTAGAGCCTGTGACTTTGGCTCCGTTCGGTTGTTGGACAGGGTCGTCGCTGTCACGAAGGACTCGCCCATTGCCAGGGATGCGTTCTATCGCCAGCAGCAATTCACTCTGAGCTCAATCCAAGCTGCTATCCGTGGGGACTTCAGGGTGCTTGGTTGGTTGCTACGATATCTCCCTGGAGGGCTTGTCACCAAGGCGGTGGAGGAAGCTGCGAGACACGGCCGACTCGACGTTCTGAACTGGTTCTTTGATAACCACGACAACGTCTTCTGGGGAGCGCACGAGATGGAGGCTGCAGCCGAGCACGACCACGTACCGACCATCCGATGGCTGGAACAACACGCTCCGGTAACGCGGAAAGTCAAGTTGTTGGACCTGGCGGCCGAGAACGGAGACCTTGCGCTGGTAAAGGAGCTTCACGAAAGTGGCCGCGAGCAGGCCACGCTGGCCACGTTCAGCGCCGCAGCGGACCATGGCCACCTGCATGTGCTGAAATGGATGGCCGAACACAGCGTCGCAGCTCAGCGGTTGCCGCCAACGGGGCCGTCAATTTCAATAGATGAGGCAGCACGTCGTGGCCATCTCAAGGTAGTCAAGTGGCTGAAGAAGAGCTTCAACGGGATCAATACTACTCGGACGATGGATCTCGCAGCAGGCGGAGGCCATCTTGATGTCGTGCAATGGCTGCACAAGCACACGAACGACGGGTGTACCGCTGCAGCGATGGATTCCGCAGCAAGCAGTGGCCACTTGAGCGTCGTCCAGTGGCTGCACGATGCCCGGCCGGAGGGGTGTACCAAGGCAGCAATGGATGGTGCTGCGGCGCACGGGTTCTTGGAGGTAGTCAAGTGGCTGGATGCGTATCGATCGGAAGGCTGCTCGACGCTAGCCATGGACGTTGCTGCTGCGAACGGCCATGAACTAGTCGTACATTGGTTGCACGCTCATCTGCCCGATGGCTGTACTACCAACGCGATGGATCAAGCGGCGGCACGTGGACATTTCGTCATCGTGCGTTGGTTGCATGAGCGCCGATCGGAGGGATGCACACACCAGGCAATGGACGGCGCTGCGAGCAATGGCCATCTGAGAGTCCTGCTTTGGCTGCACACGAACCGGAGCGAGGGCTGCACTGGCCAGGCCATGGACGACGCTGCGACGCACGGCCACCTCGAGATCGTCCGGTGGTTGCACCTGAACCGCAATGAAGGCTGCTCAACGCGGGCCATGGACGGATCCGCTGCGGCCGGCCATCTTCAAGTAGTTCAGTGGCTGCACCGATATCGCCGGGAAGGCTGCACCACCGCCGCGATGGACGGCGCGGCCAGGAACGGCCATCTCGCAATCGTGCGGTGGCTCCACCAATACCGAGCGGAAGGCTGTACGTCCGCTGCAATGGATGGAGCGGCGGCAAACGGCCACTTGGATGTACTGCTGTTCCTGCACTTGAATCGATCTGAAGGATGCACGCCGGCCGCTGCAGTGGCCGCCAGCCAGGGCGAGCACCTCGAAACCCTGCAGTGGCTCTTCCACTTCTACCCACAACACATTCAACTGGATAAGGTGATCGTCTTCGCCAAGAGGAACAACGCATACCTCATGGACTGGCTGCACCGGAGGCGCGAGTCCAGCTTGGCGGCCATTTCCAGAATCGATCTGAACGTCTGAGCCCGTCCCCGGATCGGTTGGACCAGCTCCGCTGCCCACGCACGCATGGCCGGCCTGCGAAACGCCTGTCGCCGCCGTCATCGGCGTTGATTAGATGACCACTGCACATCCTCGTAGATCCGCTGACGTCGTCTCGAAAGTCTCCGTTGCTGTTCACTTGTCAATCTGCATTCAAGAAAGCACTCCGTCGCTGAAGACTCGCCGTTTAACACCATGAGCGGCCACGAGACCGCCGTGATCGTGGCCAAAGTGCTGACTATCATCACCACCATCATGTTGCGGATCTCGCTCATGCCGGACTTCAATCGGTGGCGCAAGAACCGCAACACGGGCGACATGTCCGTCATGCCCTGCGTGCTGCTCTACACCAACTGCTACGCGCTGCTGTACTACGCGTACGCCATCGACGACATGCTGCCGCTCTTCGCGACGTCGGTATTGGGCGTGGTGGTTGGCGGCATCTTGGCCTACTTCTTCTACCAGTGGACGGACTACAAGCGTGCCACCATGAAGATCTTCATCGGTTCTTTTGTCGTGTGTGTCATCGTGACGATCTACGGCTGGCTCGCGTTGACTGGGCAAACCGGCCAATCTAGCGACGCAGTGGGGACGACAATGGGCTTCATCACCATCGCTACGACCGTCGTCATGTACGCGTCCCCGATGGCCACGATCGTGCGGGTGATCCGGACCAAGACGGCGTCGTCGATGCCCTTCACCATGGGCATCGTCGTCGTGATGAACAGCTTCTGCTGGGGCCTTTACGCCGCCCTGGTGCACAATCCCTTCATCCTGGCTCCAAACATTGCTGGGTTCACGCTGGGCATCGTCCAGTTGAGCCTCACCTTCATCTACCCGAGAAACCCGCCCAAGGACCTCCAAGTTGGCGTCGCTCGAGATGAACCTGCACTGTCCGTGGTGGTTCTCTCGCCTGTTCAAGACGGAGAGCAAGAGAGGAAATGGAGCTCGGCCGATGGCCGCAAGAGCCCCAACTTTGTCGCGCTGCGCTCTCCCAGTCGAGAAGAAACCAAGTCCTGGCGAGAGATGAGGAACAGCAACCGACTCCAGTAAGTTATCTAAGCTTCGACACTAAATGAAAGTACCAATTTGAATGCGTCTGCTCTCAATAACTTACTATGTTCCCACTCGAGCATAGCTTGCAACGTGTAGTTGATGCCGGAAAATGCTGCTCAAGTGCGTAGGCAGTTATTCAC
Source organism: Phytophthora chlamydospora (assembly GCA_012295415.1). Taxonomy (NCBI): domain Eukaryota; phylum Oomycota; class Peronosporomycetes; order Peronosporales; family Peronosporaceae; genus Phytophthora; species Phytophthora chlamydospora. The sequence goes on along the minus strand of JAABLK010000544.1, from coordinate 1,437 downwards.
GCCTCCCTTAGTTTCGGCGGGCTGTCAGTCAACCAAGAATGCCTTCAAGACCACTGCACTCAGGTAACGTCATCCTGGTGTTCGCACAAAGTGAGAAACGGTTGGTGCCTTCGCATCGCACGCTTCCGTCTCCTTCTGCGCCTCCAACTGGGCCCTTCTTCAAAATCCTACAAGTTGAAACTTTCGGGAAATCGTTGATCGTCGTTCTTCAAAAACGACCGACCAATCTGCTCGACCATCGAGCTCATCTCCCAATCGGCGTTCAAGACCACGAAGCTCCACCTTCGGGGCCGAAACCAAGAAGATGAGCGCTCACCAGATTGCCGTCAACGCGTTTCGGGGGCTCACGCTCACCACAACTCTAATGCTACGAGTCTCGCTGCTTCCGGATTTTCGACGAATGCACAAGAACCACAGCACCGGCGAGATGTCCGTGATGCCTTGTCTCCTGCTGTTCACGAACTGCTTCGCCGTCATGTTTTACGCCATCGCCATCGACAATTTCCTGCCGCTTTTTGCCACTTCGATCTTGGGGATCGTCACGGGCGTCTTTTTCAACTATTTCTTCTATCGCTGGGCGGTCGACAAGCGCGCCGTTGTGTACGCTTTCGTCGGGTCTTTGACCATCTGCGTGTCGGTGACGATCTATAGCGTTCTCGCGTTGACTGGGCACACGGGCCAGTCTCCAGGTTCAATCGGTACTACGCTCGGCTTCATCACTATCGGAACGACCTTGGGGCTGTACGTGTCGCCAATGGCCACGATCGCTCGAGTACTCAAGACCAAGACGGCGTCCTCGATGCCGTTCACGATGGGGGTCGTCAACGTCTTCAACAGCTTCTGTTGGGGGACGTACGGCGCCCTGATCGGCAACATGTTCATCTTGGGGCCGAACATCGCAGGGTTCATTCTGGGCTGCACGCAGTTAATCCTAACGTATATCTACAGACGGAAAAGTCCGGAATCGAATAAAGATGTCCAGGACGAAGGAGAGGTATCTGTCGTAGTACTCTCTCCAGACCAGCACGGAGATCAAGAGAAGAAGAGTATCGGTTTCGACGGCGAGAAGAGTCCTAACTTCGTGGCGCTGAGCTCCCCTCGACACGTGACAGACAAACTTCAGCAAGGAATAGCTAGTGAAGAGATCTAAAAGGTCAATGGAGCAGTGTTACCGACACTGACAGTAAAACCTGAAATGCTGATCCAATACAACTGCTCATCATGCCCCTTGAAGCGTGTAGCATCAAGTGAAAAGAAATCCGCTCGACTCGGAATTGCATTCCCTAAATGGCCTTCTATTCGAGCTTATTTCACTGACCCGTATGTAGTAAGACTGTTAGTAAGACGTACCTGTATGTCGGTCGTCTGTGGGTTTTGTTGCTCTTGTGGCTGCAATGATGGTGTTGGTGTCGAGGTCGGAAACGCTACCTGACATTT
>JAABLK010000543.1:0-23565 GCA_012295415.1 Phytophthora chlamydospora | reverse complement strand
TTTCTTTCGATCTCCTTCGACAAAGCTCACGACGGCTCGTTGATGGCGTCCTCAGCCTCGACGGCGATTCAACTGAGGTACCGCTGTCGGAGGCACTTTCTCGGGGACCTTGACCAAGACGTGGATCTGTCTTGAGGTGGGTTTTGGCAATGTATTGGTCTTGATCATGGATCGAAAAGTTCGAGTTACCCACATCGGCTCTTCACTGTCAAGCAAGACTTGAATGTCGCGGTGGATTTCTCCCTTCTGCAGACTTTGCGCAGCCGCGCCATTCCACGGCAACCAGCCACCCCCACTCGTGGCAAAGCATAGGTTCAGGCTGCATGCATCGCATGTGACTGTTTCCGGAATCTTGGCCTTGATTTGTTTCTTCAGGTGGGCTCCACATTCCTTCAGATCGATCTGCACCTCGATGGGGCTGCCTTCAAACCCGAGCAACGCGCACACTAACGTTACAGGCTCACCGTTAGACATCTCTTCCCGTAGCGGCTGTTAAGAAAATGAGGTCGCGTTGTAAATCATCAAGTCACTTTGCATCTTCGAAGTCTCTCGGAAACCTATATCCAAGCAGTCTACATTGTCGAAGTGACACTTCTCGGCACCGAGGTTTTCGACTAACAATGTCGACGAGATATGTGGTCTCAACTCGAGGTGCAATCACAACAATTGAACTACGGCTGCGTTCATCAGTCGACACGTAAGACAGATCACAAAAGAAGTGAAAAATGGGAGGACTTCCGCGTCTGTTATTCTATGTTTGTGGCCAAGACCAGAAGTCAATCAAACTACTGCTTGCGCTTCTCCGAGTGAATCTTCGGGAACGTGACGAAAGATTTCGAGTTGCTGAGGACAGCTCCCATCACCTGCTCGTCATCGCTGAGGAGAGTTGCTTCCATCAACGAGCGCTTGTCTTCCGGCACTACGAGGTAATCCAGAATCTTCGTTGCTGCAATCGGAACGACAGGCTGGAGCAGGATAGCTAGGGGGAACAAATACGCAATCAAATTAATAATGCACAAAACGATTGCCTCGTTTAAACCACTTACCACTCATTCGAGCTGCGTCAATCGATAGGTACAGCACCGTATCAAGACGCTCTCGTGTGGCTCTGTATTCCCCAGAGCTCACGTCCTCGGACTTCTTGAGTGTCTTCGACAAAACCCACGGCTCCATGATCGTGAAATACCTGCTCAAAGAGAAATACAACACTTCGTTAGGGAGCTACAAAGTCATGATGAAGAGAGAACTCCTTGACGTACCGATTGACGTCGTGAAGGAAAAAGACGATCTCTTCCAGACCGCGTGCGAACTGGTGGAACAAGCAGACAAGTAGGTTAACGTCAACAAGCGTTCCTCCTGGCGCAGAACCCCCCAAAGAAAACGTACGTCGGGCAAATCGAATAGCTTGTCGACCTTGGCAGCGAGGGCTTGGCCCTTGGCTACGAGCTCCTTGTCTTCAACCGTGAGACTTTCAGGCTGAGGACGCTTCGGTACGATACCCTTGACGAGGACGGACTTGCCCGTGCTGCGCGAGACGAGATTGCCAAGTGTGTCGGCCAGCTCACTGTTCACGCGGTCCTCGAGCGTTTCGGCGTTGAAATCGCCATCGTTCGTGAGCACTCCCTCGCGCAGGAGGAAGAAACGCACGAAGTCCGATCCGTACTTGGACAGCATCTCGTGCGGGTCCACCACGTTTCCGAGACTCTTGGACATCTTGACGTTGCCCACCGTCCAGTGCGCGTGGGCCACCACCTTTCTCGGCAGCGGCAGTCCTGCCGCCATCAGAAACGCCGGCCAGTAGATCGCGTGGAACTTGAGAATGTCCTTCCCCACGATGTGGTACGCCGCAGGCCAGGCGCGGTCAACATCTCCAGGATATCCCGCACTCGTCAGGTAGTTCGTGAGCGCATCCAGCCACACATAGACGCAGTGCTTGTCGTCATCTGTAGCAACAAACCACACAGACAAGCAAATGAATATCTCAATGAAAACTCCAAAAACTGCAAGCCGAAAAACGTACCGGGCACCTTGATGGCCCACTGAATTTTCTCGCTCAATCTTGAGACCGAGAGATCGCGAAGTCCACCCGTGACGGCCGCTCTCACCTCGTTGAACCTGGCCCTGGGCACGATGACGTCCGGGTTGGCGTCCAGCCACTGCAAAAGCCGATCCTGGAAGGCCGAGAGACGGAATTTGTAGTTTTCTTCGCGGAGCATCTCCACAGGGTGTCCACTTTCCTTGGACACTTTGACCACATTTCCGTGCGCATCCTCCTTGTCTTCCACCTGCATTTCCGTCAAAAAGCTTTCATCCGACTTACAGTACCACGACTCGTGGTCCCCCAGGTAGATGTACCCATTGTCGCGAATGGTCCTCCAGAAGGTGGCTACAGCTTCGTGGTGGTCCACATCGCTCGTCCGGATAAAGCGGGAGTAATCCACATTGGCCTCCTGGAAAATGTCATTAAAGCGGGAGGACACGTCGTCGCAGAAGCCCTGGTAGTCGGCCCCGCAGCCAGCTTTCTCGGCGGCCTCCTGCACCTTGAGTCCGTGCTCATCTGTACCCGTAGTGAAGAGCACGTCGCTGCCTTTGAGCTGGTGCCAGCGGGCGAGCGCGTCCGCCAGCACAGCAGAGTGCACGTGCCCGATGTGCGGCGCCGCGTTGACGTAGAAGATGGGCGTGGTGATGAACGTCTGGCTGGGCTTCGACGAGATTGAAAAGCTGGAGGCTAGACGCGTGCGTAGCAGCCGCGGGTGGAGGATGGCGCGGCGCAGACGCAGCATCTTCGATGTAGCCGATTGATGCACGAAATGACAGCCGCACGAGTATTTTTTGCATTTTGATAGGGCACTCTAGAGAGGTAATGAATTAGTGACATATACAAGTTGCACAAGGAAAATGAACAATCAAGGGGTCTGTACATTGGCAAACACCAAACTTACTCAGCAGCTATGGTTTTGGAATCTAGACACATGGTTGCAGATCGGTGTGAAGACGATCGATGAACTTGAGCTCACTCAGGAGACTGGCTTGCAAATCGAATCCTCAGAAGAGCTGGCTGGCCTCGGGGAACCATGTCCTTCTGGTGCAGGTTTAGTGCATGCAACGAATGTGCATCAAATGCATCCATTGTGTTTGCTATCAACATAGTACAACAAAAGTCGAAGTTCCCTCCCGTTCAAACTTTTCTCGCCATGCTCGTTGCCAGGCTCGGCTTGGCTGGACATGATGCAGGCATCTTATCAATGAATCAGCATCGGATGGATCCACCCCAGTCTAGGTACATGTGTCAAACCAACAATATAAAATGAACGAGAACATCGAGCCGCTGCAGTTTGATGTGATCCAGCCCACGGAGGCCGTGATCAACGCCCCCAATCAATTTCGCGAAGCCTGCGAGGCGGTCCCAGATGACAGGAGTTAGCGTAGGAAATCACTATCAATTGTGTAGATTTACAAACACAACTATCAATTGTGTAGGAAAATCTACCGCGTCTTCATTTCCACGTAGCTCCGGTTATTATCCAACACAGCAACACACTACTTGTGGTTTCGTTCGATCCCCACGTCTCGATGATGATCAACTCAGTTCGATGGCGATTCAACTGGGATACCGCCGTCGGGCCACTTGCTCCGGGACCTTACCAAAACGTGGATCTGTTTCGAGCTCGGTTTTTGACAAGCTTTGTCCTTGATCATGGTCTGAATAGCCGAAGTTGCCCGCATCGGTTGTCCACTATTAATCAAGGCTTGGATGTCGTGGTGAATCTCCCTTTTCTGCAGTTTAAGTGCAATCTCATCATCCACTCGTCGCCCTTCGTAGCAAACCACACGGTCAGGTCACAAGCGCCAATCGTTTCAGGGATATTGATATTGATAAAGTCCTTCAGACGCCATGCCACTTCTTTCAGATCGATCTCCAAAACCTTGATGGGACTGCCTTCAAACCCAAGCAACGCGCACACTAAGGTCACACAACCTACATATCTTACACTTAGGAGAATGAGGTAGGTATCCTGCGTAGTAAAACATCAAATTACTTTGCATCTTCGCGAGTCTATCGGAACGACGCTTTCCTTGGCCGATCCGCGTGAAGGTCTTGGATAGGAACCACCGCAGAATCACTATCGCGGAGTTTTCGGCAACCTGTATGAACATGTGCAACTGCGACAGCCTCCCTCGAAACTCTCGAGTTTGCCTGCATGTACGCGAAGACGGCGACTCTCGGCCAAACACAGTGGCCACGCATGAACGAAGTAATGCAGCTCAGCCGATATTTCACAGTTCACCTTGAATTGCGTGCTCGTTCCGCCACTGATGCGAGGCGGGTAACGGCAGGCTCCTGAAATGCGAGATGCAGATATCAGCTCGATATTGGGCGGACAACCAAGTGCATCATGACGTTCGACCCGAAAACGGAAGGCTCGCAGCTCGCGCATATNGCGAGGCGGTCCCAGATGACAGGAGTTAGCGTAGGAAATCACTATCAATTGTGTAGATTTACAAACACAACTATCAATTGTGTAGGAAAATCTACCGCGTCTTCATTTCCACGTAGCTCCGGTTATTATCCAACACAGCAACACACTACTTGTGGTTTCGTTCGATCCCCACGTCTCGATGTGATCAACTCAGTTCGATGGCGATTCAACTGGGATACCGCCGTCGGTCCACTTGCTCCGGGACCTACCAAAACGTGGATCTGTCTCGAGCTCGGTTTTTGACAAGCTTTGTCCTTGATCATGGTCTGAATAGCCGAAGTTGCCCGCATCGGTTGTCCACTATTAATCAAGGCTTGGATGTCGTGGTGAATCTCCCTTTTCTGCAGTTTAAGTGCAATCTCATCATTCCACGGCAACCACTCGTCGCCCTTCGTAGCAAACCACACGGTCAGGTCACAAGCGCCAATCGTTTCAGGGATATTGATATTGATAAAGTCCTTCAGACGCCATGCCACTTCTTTCAGATCGATCTCCAAAACCTTGATGGGACTGCCTTCAAACCCAAGCAACGCGCACACTAAGGTCACACAACCTACATATCTTACACTTAGGAGAATGAGGTAGGTATCCTGCGTAGTAAAACATCAAATTACTTTGCATCTTCGCGAGTCTATCGGAACGACGCTTTCCTTGGCCGATCCGCGTGAAGGTCTTGGATAGGAACCACCGCAGAATCACTATCGCGGAGTTTTCGGCAACCTGTATGAACATGTGCAACTGCGACAGCCTCCCTCGAAACTCTCGAGTTTGCCTGCATGTACGCGAAGACGGCGACTCTCGGCCAAACACAGTGGCCACGCATGAACGAAGTAATGCAGCTCAGCCGATATTTCACAGTTCACCTTGAATTGCGTGCTCGTTCCGCCACTGATGCGAGGCGGGTAACGGCAGGCTCCTGAAATGCGAGATGCAGATATCAGCTCGATATTGGGCGGACAACCAAGTGCATCATGACGTTCGACCCGAAAACGGAAGGCTCGCAGCTCGCGCATATGCTGGATTACTTCCACTATCAGCTGAAGGGCATCAGTATGTAGTCAAAGCTCGAGCTGGGCGCGTACAAGCAAAATGGCGTACGAGTAGATCTACGCCTGCTTGCACGGGGAGGGTTCGAGGCGACAAGCTCCTGGAGATAGTGGCGTACTTCTGCTTCGTCCTACGGTTCTTTCGGAGCGCAAATTGGGAATTCGGAACACGCGGGATCGTCGAGATGCTGCTGAAAATTACTTCAAAGTGAATGGGAAATGATTCCGCGACGTGGACTTGTCCTGTGAATTTGGGCTCTTGCAGCCTTCGCTTTCGTGAGTTCCATAACGTAATCTTCTTCTTGGCAAAAATCAATCTTGCATTTGCTTCCTCACAGCCTTGGACTCGAAGTTGGAGGGTACAAATGCTGCGGTTGCTCAACATTGCCAACGTTGGGACACTTGAAGGACTCGCGGGCAGTATTTCAGATCAAACGCTGGCAAATTCTCCTCAGGAAGCAAACTCGTTCACTTTTCAGCTATCCCCGACGATATGCCTTCCACCACGTCCGACGTTAGTTCTCCTGCGGCTCGTTCGCTTCCATAGAGAAGAGGTTGAAGAAAGCACGATATACCGTCACGATGACTGAGGTCACCTCAGTGCAAGGCCAGCCATTGTTATTTGGCTGGATACCCGCTGGGATGGAGCATGCCACTGCTTCGTCGATCGCCGCGGTATTCGCACATGTCCAGCCATGATTTTTGCCGCTTGGCCGTCGTTTCAGAATCCGTGCAGTGAATCCCTGACGGCCACCGGCCTGCAGCTGACAGTGATAAACGTTGATAATACCGACGTTGCTCCGAAGCCCAACAGAGTCCATTTTGCCCCCATTGCCGTCGAGGTTTCCGCCGTCTCAGCCAGTTTCCGCTGGCTCGCCGTTTCGAACCGTTCTGGTGCAATTTCCGCCAATCCTGTCGCTGTATTTCAAGTTTAGCCAATCGTGGCTCCGCGTACCCACAACCGCCAGCTGGCTTTCTCCCCATACTCGGGTCAGTCTCTCCATAGTCGAACATGCGTCTCTTGCTGCTGCTGTTGCCGCTGCTGGCGGGCGGCGCGAGGGCGGCCTCGTCCTCCTCTTCAGGCTCGTCGTCCGTGTCCTGGTGCAGCAACTCCACAGCCAGCGCCGTGCTCACGTCCTGCGGCTCCTCGTGCTCCACGGGCGACCCATGTGTGCAGTACACGTCCTCTTCCAGTTGCAGCGAGCTGTCTCGAAATGATTGTGTCAAGCACTCGTCCAGCTGCACGTACCAATGTCTGGATTCTTACAACTCGGTGGCCAAGAAGTTCACGGTCTTCGTTAAGGATCCGTCGTCCTCGGACACCTGGACCTCCAGCGCCAGCGGCAGCACGGCTGCCGCCTTCCCCAGCGCCGAGATCGACACGGTCAGCGGCGTCGAGTTCGCCGAGGCCACACGGAATATGTATGCGGTTTGCGGCCATCTTTTCGAGACGGTTCCAGATGCTTGAAAGGAGGATGCTCACGTTGCCGTTGCCGTTACCTTTGTTGCTTGGTTGCCTTTTAGTCAGATTACAGGTTTTGACGACACAAATGTGCAGAAAGGGTCCCTAAAGTCGGTGACATTCGATGAGGACACTTTCTCGACGGCTACGGTGCTGGAGCAGCTGTAGGTTTATTGTTTTGGGGTGTGGAAATGGGGAGATGAAAAACTTGACGGTGGTTTTGTTACGATTGCAGTATCCTGACCAACTTGGATCTCGGCTCGCTCCCCACCGGCTTCTTGCCGACCACAATTTCCCTACTGTACGTTGGTTTGAGCTTTTTTGTTTTGGTCTGTTATCTGGTGTGCTAATGTTTTTTATTCTTTGTTGGGGATAGAACGATGGAGAACTGCAACTTGGCGAGTCTGCCGACGCAGCTGGGCAACCTGGCGAGCAAGAACCTGGTGACGCTGTACGATTGTGCTGCTGGATGGGATTGCTGGGAACTGAGTCCCTAACTTTTAATTTGATCTGTTTTTGCTGTTTTTCTCGCCCAGTAACCTCAACAAAAACACAATGACCAGCATCACGGACTCGGACAGCTCTGTTACTGAAGCCCTCCAGGGAGTGACCACACTGTGCGTGAAGCTTTTTTTCGAATTTTGGTTGGGTAAAACTAATTTGTTTGGTCTTGCTATTACAGAAACCTGACGGACAATTCGATCGCAACGTTCGACGTGGCGCTTCCTGCTGTCACTACATTGTACACACATTGCGCTCGCAGTTAGTAAAGTACGGGGGTCTAACTGCATTTCTCTGTTGTGTGGTGTCCAGAGATCTGTCCAACAACGAGCTGACCGAATTTCCGTCGGTCGTCTTCAACATGACCAATCTCAATCTCCTGTGAGTGCATGGGTCGTGCTTCCATATTTGTACCACACGATCTGTACTTATCCATGTTTGTTGCTTTCACTTCGTCAGCAATATCGCCGATAACAGCATCACCAGTTTGACTGTGACCTCCACGCAGTACAGCTTTCTGAGGAAACTCTCTTCTGACAGCTCGCTGGCCATTACTGGCAGCTCGTGCACCACTGGCACCGCGACGGATGTCCTGGACTCGGTGGTTTGCGTCTCGGACGACGCTACTTCGTCGTCGTCCGATGGATCAAGCAGTAAGGCGTTGAAATATCGATCTGCAGCGGTGTCTTGGACAGCTTGTTTCTAACTGTCTTTGTTGATTTGAACTAGGTTCCTCTTCCAGTAGCACTCTGATCATTGTTGTCGTCGTGCTGGCTGTGGTGGTGGTGCTGGGCGTCGCAGGTTTCTTCTTCTACCGCCGCCGCATGAAAAACCGCGGTTTCTTCCTATCCAACACACCCGATATGGTCGGAGTGGCCACTCCCCCATCGTCCAACAACACTCCTGCACGCAACAGAGCTGGAAGCCGTGGACGCGCGTCATCGCAGCAGCGCCCTCCGACGGCTGGCGGCCGCACTCCGCGCAGCTCCATCCCGAATCTCTTCCAGCTGGCTGGGATTTCGGATCATGGCAAGAAAATGCCGGACGCTCAACCTCGACGTAGTAGCGCCCAGTCGACGTTCCCCGTCGGAGTTGACGGTCATCGATCCCGAAGCTCCATCATCAGTGCGAGCGTCGTGCAAATTCCGAGCGACGAGATCAACTACACGCGGAAAATCGCCAAAGGCGCTTTCGGCGAAGTGTGGCTGGCGTTGTATGGCAAAGATCTGGTGGCTGTCAAGAAGCTGCTCACCGTGGAAGGAACCAGCGTGCAGGACTTCGTGTCGGAGCTTAATCTTCTGGCGTCGCTGTCTCATCGGTGCATTCTTTCGCTGATTGGCGCCTGCTGGGACGAGGAGCTGACCGACATCCAGATCGTCATGGAATACATGGACTCGGGCGACTTGCTCTCTGTTCTCCGGAAGAGCCCGCCGTCGGTGCTTACGTGGGAGACCGGCAAGGCCACGTACTGTGTCCAGATCTGCGAGGCTGTGTACTACTTGCACAGCTTACAGCCCGCGTTGATCCACCGTGATATCAAGTCTCGCAACATTCTCATCGATTCGAACAAGGGCGCGAAGCTCTCGGATTTCGGAGAGAGTCGCGAGCGCACTGTGGCGCGTACGATGACAGCAGGCGTTGGTACGGCGCGCTGGGTGGCGCCTGAGATTATCCTGGGCGAAGACTACAGTGAGCTGGCCGACATTTACTCGCTGGGCGTCCTGCTCACCGAGATGGACACGCATCAAATTCCGTATCAAACGCTGGGTCTCGAGGAGTCCATGATCGTGCAGCAAGTGGCGGTAGGAAAGCTGAGGCCGAAGGTGTCCGACACGTGCCCCGAGATCATCCGCCGATTGACCCACGAGTGCCTCCAGTACGACCCCAGCCTCAGACCGTCCGCAGCTCGGGTTCTCCAGACGCTCATGGCTTCACCGCTTGTCCGCCGGCCGTCAATCAGCCTGGCGAACGACTAGAGCCCACAACGCAACGGCAAGCTTTGGTCCCGCGTGACCAGTGGTCCGTACTGTATCCCGCCTGTCCGGTCCGGTGGATAAATATTTTTCCTCATGATGTTGGCTTTGCTCGTCTCACATTTGCTGGTGTTTCGTGTAGCTCTCGATTTAGCGCGTGTGTTGTTTCTTATCGTGCTGTGTCTGTTGTAGATGCATTTCAAAAGAGTCGTCGTCATGAATCGTCGATCCAGCTCGACGCCTTCGCTTCATCGGCCGCCGGGCCTCACAAAGACGGCTCCTTTCGTGCCGCCAGAGGTGTTTCGACTGGTTCTTCGGCTCGAGGCGCAGAAGGCCCTGGATGTGAACGTTGCAGCTCTGGAACAGCGCTTCCGTGTTCCGCCGGGATATGCCGACGATGACTCGCTGAATGCTCGTGGCGAACTGAAGCAACCGAAAAACGTACGTTTGCTATCTTGTACGGACATCAGCTAAGTTCCACGCAGGTACAGGCACTCACTTGTTCGTGATTCCTATAGTTCGTACCTGGCCCGGGAGCTTACGAAGTCCCCGATCAATGGCCTGTGAGAGATGTGACTGCTACCCCTACGGCTGCGTTTCTTTCAAGAACGTTGCGAAGACCTTTCTCGCCTTCTCGTCGCGTGGCCTCAGCTTCCCCGATCTCCCCGACTAGACAAGATGTCATGGCTAGAATTGCGCATGGCTGTGGGGAGAAGGTTGTGCGGCCTCAAACTGCAATTCCTGAGCTTCAATGTGCACCAAAGGCTTCCAAGCCCCCACGTCGTCGACTTCGGCTACCGAGTCCATCCGGCCGTCCACATCTCCTGATTCAACTTCCGGATCTGCAACGAGTTGAACCGTATTCAGGTGAGCTGACGGATATACCAAGCTACTCTTCGCTGAATCCTCTGAATGGCTCGGCATTTTCCAAGGTGGGTCGAGAACCTGAGGCCAGTATACGTGAAGCGCCCGCGGTCGGGAGCTACGACATCAAGCGACTATGGGACTCAACCGCCCGGAGAACTACCATGGGAGCTCCGTCTCCTGCTCTTTTCGGTGCCTCAAGAGAGAAGCGTGTTATGACGTGGCGGCCAGCGTTAACGCCTGCATCGTACACGGTCTCAACTTCCTGGGACTCGTCTCGCTACTACGCCAAGGTGAAAGATCAAGTCGTTCGCAGTGCTGCCAAGCGAAGACTTCACAGCGCGAAGCTCCATGCCAAGGCAATATCGTCACCAACACGTCGTCCTGCAACTGCCGAGGCCTCTAATGCGACCGCGGAAGTTACGTCAATGGAGACGCCCGAAGACGACGATGACCCGTTCAGCTGGCTACGCCACCGACCCAACGGAGAGCATCGAGTTAATGTCCTGGCAGCAAAGCACGGTCTGGTTCACCATATCAAATCTCCAACGCGGCGGTCAACGGAGAACCGCAACGCGAATGCAAGTCAAGGAGACGAACACACTACACCAGGTACGCCAATGTCTAGGCTGGTACGACAGCACAGCAACCTGCAGGACGACAGCGACGTCGCCGATACAGAGCCGCAATACACGGCCAAACTAAAGGACGTGCGGATCAAAGTGAGCTGCCGGATGCCCGGAGGCATGCTGATCACCGCGAGTGTTTACTCCATGAAGAAGCTCGGGCACTTCAAGTCGGCGATCCTCGTCCGTCAGAAGCGCTTTCAGACTGTGGAGCAGTTTGATCTGTACCACACAAGCGGCAGGAAGCTGACCGGACTCGAAGACACGCTGGTCACATGTGGGGTGCAAGACCGGTCGATGCTGCAGATAGTGCCGGTCGTAACGATAGCGCAGTCTCCAAACCAAGCGCCCAACGACACCAAGTGAGCTGACGAATTGCTGCCCGCTTGGAAGGTGCACACTCGGCGAAATCTAACGCGTCTGTTTCAATTTGAAGTTGCTCGACTCGAGATCTATGGCTACCATGTGAGTGCTTTGTGTACCGTTCGCTGGAAACGTCCTTGACCTGTTCTGCGCTTTGCAAGTGAAGAGTACGTGGTCTTATTAGTCCACGGTGACAGCCTTGGCCAAGTTGCGCGGTACGTCCGGGTTGATGCCCTTGCGTACAGCAAGCTCGTAGGCGATAAGTTGCAGGGGGATAGTGGCAAGCAGAGCCGTCATCGGGCCGTTCGTCGGGATGGGGATGACCTCGTCGGCGATGTTCTCGCACATGGCCGGGTTGTCGGTGATCACGATGGTGTGGGCACCCCGTGCGCGCACGGACTCCGCTGCCGTCTTCATGAAAGTGGCGTGCTCATCATCCAGCACGATGAGGATGATCGGCGTGGCGCCGAACTTGCCGTTCTTCTCGCCTTCAATTAGGGCAAAGGGACCGTGCTTCAGTGCACCACCAGGGTAGCCCTCAGCGTGCAGATACGTGATCTCCTTGATCTTCAACGCTCCTTCGTACGCGATCGGCTCGCCGTACCCCCTTCCAAGCACGAACAGGTGCTCAGCAGACAGCAAACTGTCGGCAATCTTGGCGCATTGTTCGCGCGAGCGCAGCGCCATGCCGATCGCAATCGGCAGGCGGTGCATGCTCTGAATCAGCTCGGCCATCTTGGAGCGGTTCCCTTCTGGGCGGTTCTGCGCGAACCACGAGGCAATCAGGCCCATGACCGTGACCTGCGTCACGAAGGCCTTGGTACTGGCCACGGCGTTCTCGCGACCAGCGTTCAGGTACACGCCGCACTTGGTCGTCCGTGCAATCAGCGATCCGACCGAGTTCACGACCGAGAACGTAGGGACTTCAAGTTGCAGCTCTTCAGCAGCCTTCAGCACGCGGTGGACGTCCTTGGTTTCACCCGACTGCGACACCACAAGCAGACCACCTTCCTTCTTGGCAAAGCGATCGCTCGTGCACTCAGACGCGTCCTCTGTTGCCACACTGTCGAACGAGTTGAGCGAGCGCATGAGCTTGGCGCCGTACTTACTCGCGTAAAGCGAGGTGCCGCACGCCGCAATGAGCAGGTGTTTGATCTTCAGCATCCGCTCCTTCTCGGCCTCCAGGCCACCCAGATACACGTGGTCGTCCGACACACGGCCTCCGTAGCCCAGCGACGCCGCCACCGCCTTGGGCTGCTCCATGATCTCACGCAGCGTCCAGTGCGGGTATGGCGCCGGCGAGAGTCGAACCTTGACGTCAGGCGCCACAGCCAAGCGGCTAGTGGGGAATCTCTGCAGGAACCCTTCCTCCTTGCCATCATCGTTGGGGTTCAGCTCGGCCGAGTCGCTCTTGATCACCGCCACTTCTCCGTCCTTCAGTGAGATGAATCTCTTGGCATAGCGACTGAAAGCCGTCGTTTCCGAAGCCACGAACATCTCGTTGGAGCCATAGCCGATACAGAGCGGAGATCCGTTCCTGGCAATGACAATTTTACCCGGATCATCCCTCGCCATGACACAAAGTCCCCACGTTCCTTCGAGTTTCTTGAGAGCGAGTCTCACAGCCGTGAGCAGGTCCGCTCCCTCGCCCATGAGGTGGCCAATGAGCTGCGCTGCCACCTCCGTGTCCGTCTGTGAGGAGAAGACCACGCCTTCATCCAGAAGCTCCTGCTTCACCTCGTAATAATTGGTGAAAGTGCCGTTATGCACCAAAGACACTCGGCCATGCATGTCCGTATGTGGGTGCGAGTTGCAGTCCGTCTTGGCGCCGTGTGTGGCCCACCGAGTGTGTGCAATGCCCGACGTGTTGCCGTCGTGTTGGGCCTTCGTTTCACGTAGTAGGTGGATGGAGTCGGCCGTTCCTACCACCGACGCGAACTTGGTGGTCGTAATGGGGGCAGATTGGCCCTCCGAAACCGGCGGTTGGGTGGACATTCCAGCCGAGTCGTAGCCGCGGTTCTGCAGGATAGTCAGGCCCTCAAGCAGGAAGTCGGACGCGTCCTGGGTCTTCCCCACGACGCCCACGATGCCGCAGTTTTCGGCTTGGGACTGGAACAGGGAGAAGCCGGCCACGCTAAGGGCGCCGGCAGCCAGAGCGAGGATCCATGGAGAGTCGGAGTGATGGTCACTTGAAGAGGAGGAGGAGGAGAAGACCGCGGCGGAGCGAAGAGAGCGACGCAGCGGCGAGTGCTGAAGCAGAGGACTCAGCGAGCGGCGCAACATGGCGGATGTCGAAGTGGCTAAACTGGATCCAGGTGGAGAAATGTGATTGGTGGAAAAAGGAACCCGCGGAAGAGTGACGAGGAGGGGAGAAGAGTGACAAGGAATCGCCAATTTTGCGTCTGCCCACCTTAGTGATGCATGGGCGACAGGTTTGTCGTATTAGAGGTGAAGGTGAAAGCGAGCCCGTGAGAGCAAGCGTTTAGTTTGCGTTTCCGTCGTGATGATGAGACTGGTCGTCTCTGCAAATCGAAGACCCTTCTGGCGGTACGAGTGACATTAGCTCATAGTCGAGTCGGATTGGCAGCTCTCTTATTAACCGTGAGGTGACAAAAGCTCTTTCACTCGCTTCACACGGTAAACTAGCACGGATTAATGAAACACTGATCCATTGACACCCGGCGAGCGGGAAGCTCGTGACCTCAAGCACTACGAGATGGCCCAGGATACAGACCCCTTGCTGCGCTCGCAAGCTCAACTGCAGAGGTTCCGGGATGCGGAGTCTAACCCGCCCAGCCGCGATGGCTGGCCACTTTTCAATTTGCATCGAACGACGATGGTGCAGCACCTGACCGACCGCGTTTCCGTCGAAAGTCTCCCCAAGCTCAAGCCCGATGACGCCCCACATCATCCGACCGTCTATGGTGAGCTCAAGTCGCCGATCGACCCGATTCAATTGGAGGACGGCAGTCTCCGCCCCGCGAACGGATCCGTGTCTGCCTACAGCTGGGAAAACCTCGGCATGCTCACGCATATTGCTGCTGTTGGCATCACATATGGAACTGTCACTGGGGTCTTATACTCCGTGCTCAACAACTACTTGCACATGTCCACCACGCTCGTTGCAACCGCGACTGCGCTCGTGACGTTCCCACGCGCGCTTCGCATCTTCACGGGGATGTTGACCGACACTTGTCCGATATTTGGGTATCGCCGGAGGCCTTACATGATCATCGGATGGTCTCTCTCGTTCATCTCCTGCCTGCTCATGGCAGCACTGCCGCTGGGTGAACCGTACTATGGCGATCCGTCGTTGTCGGATGTCGCCTTGGTGGACATGACGCCTGAGCAACTTGCGACCCTCAACACGGACGCACCAAGCCGGGGAATCAAGCTGATCATCCTGATGATGGTGGCCAACTTCGGTAGTGTCATGGCGTACAGCGGCTTCAACGGCGCGCTGATGGACGTTTCGCAGCGCGAACCGGAGGCCACTCGCGGCACGCTTATTGGCGACGTCATTGTCATCCACTATGTGTTCATGGTCGTCTCCAGTTTCATGACTGGCATCGGACTCAATGGCGAAGACTACGGCGGCACCTTTTCGTGGACGATGGGCTTTAACGCCGTCATGTGGGTGTGCGCCGCAGCGTCGTTCCTCACGATCCCGTTCTCGTGGTTCTGCATCCAAGAGGTCAAGCATGAGCGCGCGCAGATGCCCATTCTTCCGTTCCTGTACGACGTTTTCCAGCAGGAGGTGATATACCGCTACTCCGCCTTCCGCTTTTGCTTCAGCGTCTTCTCCCAGATCACGGTGACGGCGTCCAGCGTGATTCAGAGCGACTGGGCCAACGTGGAGCCGTTGAACTCGGGAATCGCTAGCATGCTCACGGCCTTCCTGACCATCAGCGGCACCTTCCTGATCAAGAATCGCGGTTTGCAGTGGAACTGGCGCTACATCATCATCGTCTGCGAGATCTGCGTCGTATGTATCGACGCCATTCCGACTTTGCTTACGATCTGGAACGTCTACCGTAGTCAGTGGTTCTGGCTGGGCGTGCCGCTTGTCGGGGAGGTGCCGTTCGCCGCTGCTGACTACGTGGCTCAGCTCTTGATCCTTGAGATCGGGAACCAGAAAGGATTTGAGGCTACGTTGCTCGGTCTCGGCGTCACGACGGAGTCCATCGGCACCCCGTTCGCGACCGTGATCACCAAGACGGTGGATGGCTACTTCGACATCGAGCGCACCTTCATCGAGCAAGACAACCACCACGTGCGGTCGCAGGTCACGTACACGTATCTGATCGCGTACGCTTTCAACCTGCTATCGATGGCGGCGGTGTTCTGGCTGCCGAAGCAGAAGGACGAGGTGCACGAAATGCAGCGAGAGAACCGCAAGAGCAAGTTCTGGGGCATCGTGACCATGAGCTACCTCATCTTCTCGCTGGCTTGGACGTTGATGACCAACATCCTCAGTCTGTTCGAGTCCACGAGCTGCCTGCGTATCGCTGGCGGCACTGGTTGCTGAGTGCGTGTTTGCTAAACTGGCCGTCAATAAATGCACGATCCTTTTCACTTCAACTTGATGGCTGTTGTTGGCAACAGCCTCTTGGCTCCAGCTGCTGTGATATACTACAAGTGAGCAGGTTCAGATGCTTGCAAGCAAAGCAGCCGATCGTTTTAATACGCCATTGTGGATGCAGAGATGGCCATCACGAATTGCAGTCCGTGGCACAAACCGTGCTGCAGTCCGCCACCTGTGAGATTCCGCTTCATGTTCGCTCGCCCTCACGCACTGCGGAATGAAGCTGTGTCCAGTTCAGCAGTTGGTGGTCTCTCATTTACGACAATCGATCCCAGATCGACATTCGATGGGCTTGTTTTCATAGGGTACACTTTGAACTCCAACGCGCAGCCAAACGGAGCAGCCTGGAGTAGTTTAAAGTGTACCCTATGAAAACGAGCCCATCGAATGTCGATCTGGCTTGTATTACAATGGCGCGGGAGCTTCATTCCCCAATTTGCTTTGGCTGATCCCCAGCACTTCTCCAACAAGCGCGATGAAGTCCGTATCGCAGCACGGGCTCTGCCGCGCAACCTGGTGCTTGGTGCTGGTCTTCCTGTTCCTCACCGTTGTTGCCTCGCAGTCCAGCAGTAAGTTCCTTTCGGCTTCGAAACCTTTGCAACGTTTGTAAACTGAACTGTGTTTGCTTTCAGGTGAGACTTCCTCCGTTGGCAGCGGTACAGACCCTACAACTTCACCAGAAACGACAGCCCCAGCAACGACGACACCAGCGACAACAGCGCCTACACCTGACACAACATCTCCTGCAACAACCCCTCCAGTAACGACACAGACTCCGGCGACCACTACCCCAGAATCTATCACACCATCGACAACGGAGCCGTCCACCGCTAGTACAGCTCCGACGACCGTATCGCCGACCCCGACAACGGCAAGCCCCGTGACATCTCCAAGTACTGGGACTCCGTCACCTGCAACGACAACAGCGGCACCGAAAGTAGAGCACTACAACTCGTCCACGCTGCCTCCTGGTGTGAGCTCAAGCGTGCTGAACGGCACCGAGCTCGTGACCGTGGAAGTCACGGAGACGACGCTGGGGAACGGCACCACCACGTACGACTACAGCATTATCACCAAGTCCGGATCAACCGTGACAACCACAACATTGAGCCCAGTTACCGGCTCAAGTTCCGGCAGTGGCAGCAGCAAAACCAAATCGAAGTCGAGCAGCTCTCTCGGCATCGGGGCGATCGCTGGAATCATCGGTGGTTGCCTCGTCTTCATGCTCGTGCTGTTCGCGTTTTTCATTGCTCAGCGACGCCGCAGCCGGACTCGGGCGAGCGAAGCTTCGTCAAATGATGTATTGGAGTCGCCTGTAGTTGGAAACAAGGTGCGGCTGCTTGAACCGGGTCCAGGATACGGAGACGTGACCAGAACTACTGCTACTGCCAACTCACAGTCTTCCGGGGCCTCGATGCCCGACGGGCGTCAGTACCGAGGCACGATGTGGGAAGACCCGGTGATTCTAGCCTCGCGAATCCCTGTCGACCGTATTGAGCTGGGGGCTGTTATCGGCCGTGGCGCCTTTGGTGAGGTCTACCGCGGACGCTACCGAGACCAAGACGTGGCCATCAAGACGCTGGTGCCGGAGAAGCGCAAGGATATGGCACACATTGAAGCCTTCCTGTCCGAGGTGCGGCTCATCGCGACCATGGAGCATCCGAACGTGGTTCCCTTTATCGGCGTAGCTTGGGAATCATTGAGCGACTTGTACTGTGTGACCGAGTTCATGGCCGGCGGCGACCTGCGCACGCTCTTGAAGGAGTATCTTGCAACTGACGTTCCGAAAGGGATGGACGCGTCCAAGATGCAGATCGCCTACGGGGTGGCGCACGCTTTGACGTACTTGCACTCGCTGGAGCCGGTGGTGCTGCACCGTGATCTCAAGTCGCGCAACATCCTGCTGACGGAGTCTCTGACCGCTATGATAACGGACTTTGGAGCCTCTCGAGTTCGGTCCGACGCAACGATGACCTCGAACGTAGGCAGCTCGCTCTGGATGGCACCGGAAGTCATGATGGGCAAGCGCTACGACGAGAAGGCGGACATCTTCTCTCTCGGCGTAGTCATCTCGGAGTTGGACACGCACGAGCTGCCGTACTCTTACGCCAAAGAGGAAAACACGATCAGTGGACGTCCTATTCCTGACGCAGCCGTGCTTCAGATGGTGGCCATGGGCAAGCTGCGTGTCCGCTTCTCGAGCAGCGTGCACCCGGACATGGTTCGCTTCGTCGAATCGTGCGTGAGTGTCGACCCGCGCGATCGCCCCACGGCCGCAGAGGTGCTCTACTTCCTGCAAGTAGCGCAGCGGGACGGGCAGTACTGATCTCCGATCCCTGTAAGTGTCGTATATCAACAGCTCATCGACTGCAGATTGAACTTGATTCAACTAGTAAACGATTGTTCGCATCCCCATTGAAATGAGCTCCACCTCTGTTTGGTATCATTGGGTTGGCACTTTGACACTGCCCTCAGTATAGGATACTGCGCTGGTTGGATGCAACCAAAACTAATGCACGAGCGTACGAGTCGCCGATTTTGTTGCACGAACTTCTTGGTCACCACTTCAACTTGAAATGTGGACCACACAACACGATGCTGAAGTTGTGATGCTTGCTTCGACTTGCTTCGACATGAGGGGATCTGTTGCCTGGAGTTCAGGAACTGCAGGTTGGTGACAGGTTACGAGCCCTCGTTGTGAGTAGAGCAGATGAACGACAGCCTGGGTGCGAACAGTGCTTGCCTTCGCCGTGCTTGTTTACCTCGCCGTATTCGGAGATCTTCTGCTTGCCATTGCCTTGGCCGTCCGTGTGTGCCAGTTTCGAATTCACTTCCCACGAGCCTCCGCCGTGTGCTTGGCACTTCGCTTTTGTAGCAACCCACTGTGTGCTCCCTGAATTTGCGCACTACAAGCCGCCGCCGTGCTCGCAGCTCTTGCCGCTGGATGCTTGATCCGCCACGAGCAGCGTACACGCACTTCCTGATGACCTTATGGCGTAACCGGGAGTTGAGCACCCAACCGCGGCAGCCGTGACCAAAGCAAAAGCCCGTCGACTTTCGTACAACCAAGGAGTCGGCACAACTTCCTTGGACTTCCGAGATTGATCGACCTCTTAATGCGATATCTGCAGCCATAATAGCAGTTGAAGCCGCATTGGCTCGGCGGGACGAGAAGCTATCGATTCTTCGTTGCTGATCGACCCGTAGTTCTCTGACGACAGCGTCGCGGCAATGCATTCGCGAACATCGGCATCACCAGGCCATGGACAGCTTCACGACGACGCCAGCCAGCAGAAACTTGGCGTATGGCCTCGTCGTCCTGGAACTTCCGAGCCCGCCGCAATGTTAGACGAGAATACCATGGGGTGCGTCACACAAGCTGCAGCGTACCGTATTTTGGCCAACATTGCGTAGCAGCACTCGGCGCCTTGCATCCATCGCGATGTCAAGTCGACAAGACGAAAGCTGCGCTACTGCGAGGAAGGGCGGATGGCGGAGCGAGCGCAGCTAATGGCGGCGATGGCCAGCGCAGGTGTCCGTAGCTTCCTGCCTGCCCATGCTGCCTTGCTCAACGCTCCGCGGTGCGGCATCATGTGAAACGAGCAACAGGCAACTTCAACTTGTTTTCCGCGGCCCTTTTCTGCTTGAAAACCCATGGGCCGAAAGCTCATGGGCCGGACCGCGGGATTCCCATACAAATACCAAGTCAGTTGGACCTGCCCTTGAACTTGTCGATGCTGGAGATACTTTGTCGCGACCACTTCCGATTTCTGTGGGCACCACGCACGTCGTCCCTCTCCGCTCCATGTTGGCCGCCAGACATCTCCGCGTGCTTCGCCAGCCGCTCGTACGTGCTCCTCTGGCGCTCTGTGTCCTTCGTATCTCTGTCTAACGCCTTGCCCTGCAGCTCCACGCGCGATGGATGAGCGCGCTGGTGGACGAAGCGGCCTCCCCGATCCTCACGCCGGTCGCACGCAAGCTGGCCTTCAAGGACGAGCTGGAACAGGCCCGCCAGCGCGCGCTGCAGGGCGGCGGCGCCAAGCGCATGGCCAAGCAGCACGCGAAGGGCAAGCTCACGGCCCGCGAGCGCATCGAGCTGCTGCTGGACCAGGGCACGTTCCGCGAGTACGACATGCTGAAGACGCACCGCTGCTCGGACTTCGGCATGGAGACGCAGCAGTACCCGGGCGATGGCGTGGTCACGGGCCGCGGACTCATCAACGGCCGCCTCACCTTCGTCTTCAGCCAGGACTTCACCGTCTTCGGCGGCAGTCTGTCCGAGACGTACGCCGAGAAGATCGTCAAGATCATGAACAAGGCCATGGAGCTCGGCGCACCTGTCATCGGCCTCAACGACTCTGGTGGCGCCCGCATCCAGGAGGGCGTGGCCTCTCTGGCCGGATACGCGGACATCTTCCAGCTGAACGTGCTGGCGTCGGGCGTCATCCCGCAGCTCACGATGGTCATGGGCCCCTGCGCGGGCGGAGCCGTGTACTCGCCCGCCATGACGGACTACATCTTCATGTGCCGGGACTCGTCCTACATGTTCGTGACCGGGCCGGACGTCGTCAAGACCGTGACGAACGAGGAGGTGACTCAGGAAGAGCTCGGGGGCGCGGCCACGCACACCAAGACGTCGGGTGTGGCGCACTGCGCGTTCGACAACGACGTCGAGGCCATCCGCGAGATGCGCCGCTTCTTCGACTTCCTGCCGCTGAACAACAAGGAGAAGCCGCCCGTGCGCAAGTCGGACGACGACCGCAACCGCCCCGTGCCGACGCTCGAGAGCATCGTGCCGCCCGACCCGAACGTGCCGTACAACATGAAGGACATCATCCACCAGGTCGTGGACTCGTTCGACTTCTTCGAGATCATGCCCGACTACGCCAAGAACATCATCGTCGGCTTCGGCCGCATGGAGGGCCGCGTCGTGGGCATTTTGGCCAACCAGCCCATGGAGCTCGCTGGCTGCCTGGACATCAACTCGTCCGTCAAGGGCGCGCGCTTCGTGCGCTTCTGTGACGCCTTCAACATCCCCATTGTGACGCTGGTGGACGTGCCGGGCTTCCTGCCGGGCACGGACCAGGAGTACGGCGGCATTATCCGCCACGGCGCCAAGCTGCTGTACGCGTACGCCGAAGCCACGGTGCCCAAGATCACGGTCATCACGCGTAAGGCGTACGGCGGCGCGTACGACGTCATGAGCTCCAAGCACCTCCGCGGCGACATCAACTACGCGTGCGTAGGCTTCCGAGTCCTCTCTGGATGAGACTGCTTGCTCTAACTTGCTTGTTGTGTTACGTTTGCTGATGCTTCCAGGTGGCCGTCGGCTGAGATCGCCGTCATGGGCGCCAAGGGCGCGGTGGAGATCATTTTCCGCGGGCAGAACGTGGAGGAGAACACGGCCGACTACGAGAAGAAGTTCGCCAACCCGATGGTATGCTCGCGGGTCTTGATTGTTTGTTTTGTGTCCCTTCTCAGCGTGTCCTTGCAGACGACCGAGCTTACTGACGTCGCTCTTTTGCTTTTGCGCGCAGGTCGCGGCCCAGCGCGGCTTCGTGGACGACATCATCGAGCCGGTGAACACCCGCCGCCACATCTGCGAGGACCTGGACGTGCTGGAGACCAAGGACGTCAAGAACCCGTGGAAGAAGCACGGCAACATCCCGCTGTAGGGCGTCAAGCAAGAGCGCGATGTCCAAGCAGCACCGCTGCGACACACTCATCCGTCTACCGGTGCCCTCCCAAACCTTATAACACGTTTGCTAATCAATCCCATCATGCCGTTTTTCCGAATCATGTCCCTGCCACAAACCATAAACCCGTCGGACTCGCTAGTGATACACATTTCCCGATCTTTTCCACTTGCAGTCGTCACTTCCGCTTTTGCGTCGAAGAGATCAAGACCATCACTCTGCATTCCGCCTCCACCATGCCGAAGCTGTCGCTGTCTCCGCGTACGCCGCAGACCGTGGGCGCGTTCCTAAAGTTCATCAACCAGAGCCCGTCCCCATTTCACGCCGTCTACGAGACCGTGCAGACGCTCACGGCCGCCGGCTTCACACAGCTGCGCGAGGAGGACTCGTGGAAGGAGGCTGTGCGCCCCAACGGCCGCTACTACGTGACGCGCAACCAGTCGGCCGTGGTGGCCTTCGCCGTGGGCGGCAAGTACCAGCGCGGCAACGGCTTCCACGTCATCGGCGCGCACACGGACAGCCCGTGCCTCAAGATCAAGCCCGTGTCCAACATCGAGTCGCAGGGCTATCTGCAGGTGGGCGTCGAGACGTACGGCGGCGGCCTCTTCCACACGTGGTTCGACCGCGACTTGGGACTCGCGGGCCGCGTCATCGTGCGCGAGAGCGACTCGAGCTTCCAGTCGCGACTGCTGCTGGTGAACAGGCCCATCATGCGCATCCCGACGCTCGCTATCCACCTAGACCGCAAGGTCTCGGACGGCTTCACCTTCAACAAGGAGACGCACCTGCGCCCCGTGATCGCGTCGGCCGCGCGCGCCGAGCTGGAGGCCACTACGGACGGCAAGGACCAGCCCAAGTCCAAGCACGCGTCGGTGCTGCTGCAGCTCATCGCCAAGGAGCTGGACATCAAGATCGACCAGATCTGCGACTTCGAACTGTGCCTGTTCGACACGCAGGGCGCCAACGTCGGCGGCGTGCTGGAGGAGTTCATCTTCTCGCCTCGTCTGGACAACCTCTGCTGCTCGTGGCTGGCCACGGAGGCGCTCGTCAAGTCGCTGGACAACCTCGCGGACGACGAGAACGTGCGTGTGGCTGCGCTCTTCGACAACGAGGAGGTGGGTTCGCAGTCGCTCATGGGCGCTGGCTCCAACTTCATGCAGTCGGTGGCGGAGCGCGTGGCCCAGGGCGAGCTGTGCGGCGCCGCGGCCAGGAAGTCGTTCATGGTGTCGGCCGACATGGCCCACGGCGTGCACCCCAACTACGGCGAGAAGCACGAGCAGAACCACCGTCCTGCGTTGCACGCGGGCCCCGTGATCAAGTACAACGCCAACGAGCGCTACGCCACCAGCGGCACGTCCGCCTTCCTGATGAAGGAGCTGGCTCGCCGTCACGACGTGGACGTGCAGGAGTTTGTGGTGCGCCAGGACACGGGCTGCGGCTCCACCATCGGCCCCATTCTGTCGACCAACACGGGCATCCGCACGATCGACGTGGGGCTCGCTCAGCTCAGCATGCACAGCATCCGCGAGATGTGCGGCACGGAGGACCTGGTCAAAACGCTGGATTGGTTCACGGCCTTCTACTCGGAGTTCTCGTCGCTCGACAAGTGCCTCAAGACCGATTAAGCTTGTGCGGCTTGAGGTAGGAAAAGCAGCGGCTGTCTGGAGGATGGATTCGGAGGCTGAAGAATTGAATTTGACTTTTAGTGTCTGACTAACTAGCTTGCTGCGCTTTAACTGGGAATACCAGCAAAGGAATGTTCCCTCCTATCTGTCGTACGACTAGGTACTCCTGAGGTTTAGGACGCTATGAGCAATGGTCTAGTTACGCAGTTCGATCTTGGTGTGTCGAACTGGCGTCCGATGGGTGCAGCCGCCTCGGTTGCTAAACAACCCCCGCTAAACTGCACTACCCCCACTCACCTGTGGAGGCCTCGGTCTTTCATGAATGTTGTGGAGTTCAGTCGGT
>JAABLK010000542.1:0-23572 GCA_012295415.1 Phytophthora chlamydospora | reverse complement strand
GATAGCACAGGATTCACAAAACCCTACTTCCGTAGATGAAATCGATCCACCTCTGCTACCAGCTCGATATCGGAGCTACGGAAAGGTTGCTGAAATGCCCACTGTAGCCCAGCGATTTAATATAGAAAAGTAAGCAACTCATCGAGTTATTCTCCTCGTCCGCCATACTCGATGCATAACTACAAACATGCACCTCCTTCGCACAAGCATTGTGACTTCATCCCAGGTGGTCCGCCTCATGGAGAAAAAAAGCATATTCGTTGGTACATAACTACAAATATGCTTCTGCACCTTCCACAAAGT
Source organism: Phytophthora chlamydospora (assembly GCA_012295415.1). Classification (NCBI taxonomy): domain Eukaryota; phylum Oomycota; class Peronosporomycetes; order Peronosporales; family Peronosporaceae; genus Phytophthora; species Phytophthora chlamydospora. Next base: position 23,269 of record JAABLK010000542.1, on the reverse strand, counting down.
ATGTCCTTGGATTTTGAGGCTGGCCTCACATGACCTGACCTGCCTCTGACCTACTTTGCGCTCTTCCGCCGCCGCACCTCTTTCCTTCGGTGGGCTTTAGCCGCCGCACCTCTTTACTTCGGTGGGTATCAGCCGCACCTCGTTCTTTCAGTGAAAAATGCGGTATCAACGATCCAGTCCTTAGCAACATCACCAATGACACCAATGGACGAGCTGCCGCCGCTCGCAACGGACAGCAAGCCGCCAGTCAGTCCCTCTCTCCCGTGGTGGCTGCCACCATCTTGACCGCCCACGGCGTCGCTGAAGCACATGGGCGCCATTCTCGAGAGGCGCAACACTCGCTAAACTGCCTGCCATGGAAGCAGCTCCTCCAACACCACCGCTGTTGCCTCCACCAGCTACCATTACAGCGCCGCCCTTACGTTGCGTCACGAGCCCCGTCAATTGCTCGCCAACCATGAACTGGATGACGTCGGGAAGAAAAACAAGCTTGGGCAACGCACGTCCCATTTCTAAATTTCCTTCTCCTGAATGAACAATCTATAGAGTTTCACTTACTCTGCTCCTGCAATGGCGACAAGACATGCACTGTGTCTGCGGGCGCGGGCGACTCCATCTATTGACAGCTTCGTGAAGTGGTCGCTCCAGCGGTGCAAGAGGATACTAAAACAACTCCAGCATCAGCAAGTTCCTCTTCCCGCTCATCGTGAGGCTCATGAGCATGAAGCACAGCCGTGCTCTTGCATAATTGAGCCCCTCTGATTGCCATGATTCAGCTGAACCTTCAGCCAGCTGTAAGATGGAAGCCGACGTTGAACACGACCAGCTCACCATTTGGTGCGCATTCTGCAGATGTTGTGCATATACAGTGCGTTGACCTGCGTTGACCATACCTGGTAGCGACCTGAAAAAGAAGCTACCGCGATCTTTGATGAAATGAACAAGCTTCTTCACTTTGTTGCGAACATCCTTGAAGTAGTCCATTGCGAACAAGTCTTTCATGAGAAGGTTCATGCCGTGTGCGGTGCAACCGGATACCAGAACGATTCTTCTCGATCAAATCCCACGCTTTCTTCATACTGCTTACCCGGGCCGGCTGGTCCCGGGGGGAATCGTAGTTCGAAGAATTTTGTTGCGTTTTTTTTTTAACCCGTGATTAAACGCAGAATCTGCTTTGGCGATGATAACCCTATCAAAGTCGTTCCATATGAAATAACATTTCACTAAACGTGTTGCACTATTGTACTGTGAATGTCTGTCCTATGTGGTACACTCAATTCCAGGAAGCACCAACGCGCAAAGAGAAGTCTACAAAACCGCTACGGCATTGGTCACTACACATCAAATGCTTAAGCTGATGCAGTGTGTGCATTGCAAAATCAGCCAGTGCTCGGTCGGGCAAACTAGTATCATCTCGCCATGAACCGTTCGAGGTCGAATGAGGAGCGTCGACGTGACGGCGTTGGGAGTGAGTCCGAGGGAAGTGGCGACCCAGGCAGTGGGCAAGGCTCCGAGGGAGCAGGTAGCGAAGGCGCTGATGGTGACGGTCGTGCTGTCGAAAACTCCAAGGACTCAGCGGGTGAAGATGACGACGATCAGGTGGTACCGGTGGTGCCGCGGACACGACCGAGGTGTGATTATGGCAGTGCTCTACCACCGGCGGCGAAGCGGCTCAACCTCGGTCGGCCGAGATGCGGTGGGGCCATTGGCCAGCATGCTACGGCTGGTCATGCAGATCAAGGCGCCGGCCTAACGACAATGAATCGACTTGATCCGAGGGTTATGTGCACCCGTGCAGCAGCTGCGGGGGTTGATCCGAGAGAAATGTATGCCTGTGCAGCGGACGCGCCAGTGGCTTGCACAAGCGATATGGAAGAGAAGCAGGGTCATGAAAATACTAGTGCAGATGCTGAGGATAGCAGCGAGGAAGGCGGTGTACACGGCTCCTACGAAGCAAACGATGCCGACGAAGAAAGGGACGCCAGTGAAGAAAGTGCCGGCGGGTTGTCCGACGATCTGGACGAAGGCGCTGGAGTTGGCTCCGATGAGCACGACAGGGAAGGCGGCAGTGATGGGGAAGCGTCAGCAAGTGGGGAGGAATCCAGTCAAGAAGTTGAAGGCTCGCTGTATACTCCTAGTGAGTCCAATTACAGCGCGTCAAGGAGCAACAGTGACGCCTAAGGATTGTAGACGGATAGGACAATGTCGCCTCAACTTGAGCAAGTAAGCAGTGGTAATTAAGGGAGAGCAAAGAACTCAAATGAAAAGATTGTTGGGGCAAGATTCTTCTCAATCACTGTTGCTGTTGTTTGGTGCTCAATGCCCACAGCCGTAAATGGTGCGTCCTTGGCGCTTACCAGCGTAGACAACGTCCATGGTGGTGATAGTCTTTCGGTTTGCATGCTCTGAGTAGATGATAGCATCACGCACCAGGTTCGACACGAATACCTTGTGAACAGCACGAGTCTCCTCATACAGCAAGCCGGACATCCGCACGACACCAGCTCGCCTAGCGAGACGGCGGATAGACGTCTTGGAGACGCCCGTGATGGCATCGCTTAAAACGATATTCTGCCGCTTAGGCCCCTTTGCTTAGCTCCTTTTCCTCGTCCTGGCATTCAGTGTAGTAATCCTGCACTAGTATGGTTAGAAAGCTATCACGAAGCTCACGAGTGACTAACGCCCAGTCGATACCATACCTCTTCGGCCGATTCTACTTGGTCATCAACGCGCAAAACGCAAAATGAGGTGCTGATCGACCACAACTTGAGCGCGTCGTGTTCAGTACCTATTGTACGTTTTTTAAAATACCCATCAGCCAACACTGTTGATTTGGTCTTCTGGACGACACCCATCCAGGCTACCCTTGACACTAAATGTGCGTATGGTGCTCTTGCTAATTCTGCCGACTGCACAATCGGCTAACGATGAATTCAAACCCAAAGTATTGTGGCGTAGGCACTCCTGGGCGTGAAACGATGCTAAAACTTGCTATAGTTTCAATACGTAGTTGGGTGCTTATCAGACTAAATGTACGCACTAAGAGGTATTGCACGACGGCCTTCTACGCCTGTCTTGGCTGAAGCGCAATCAGTAGCTCCTTGTGCCTCTGTTTGCTTCACCGCGGTCTTGTTCATGCTGGTGTCGGTGATCTTCTCTCTCTCTCGTTGTTGTATCTGTTGTGCATCTCGCCATTCTGCGTCGTGTTGCTGATCGCGCTTCTGAAACCACAAGAATAATTGCACCAAATCGCAATGCGTGTGTCGTCTCTCACAACCAGCGTTGATGTGCAGACTGCAGATTCCACCGCGGCGTGGTCGGTGCACACACTGAAATGCGATCTCTGCTGACAGGGTGCTCTCAGTGTGGTCGCTGTTTCGAGCTCAACGGATGTACTGGACGAAGCTTCAGCAGCCAACAGTGGCGAGGGCTCACGGTCGTCGGGTTCATCAAACCGAAGCGGGGACGACGAGGTGCCTTTGACGCAGCCAGCTACTGAACTTAAGCGTTGTGTGTCAGGCACTGTCGCAGTTTCCTCTTCGCGAATGTGTCGTCGCTGAGAAGCTGTGAGCGTCTTGGATGTTGTAGTATCGCTCTGAAAATCCTTCACTCGCGAAGCAATCTTGTGTTTAGTTCTGCTGCGAGCATGCTGAGCGATTGTGATCCGCCACTTGTACATTCGACGTTCGGGAAAGCCTGGGATAGGCTCTTGAACTTCCTTAGAAGACTTTTGCCGCTACGAGCCTTCCCCGTGGACTCCGGCGTTGCGTTAAATGCCACCGAAGCGGCATCCCATTCTGCTCGCGATTGAGGTAGCTTGGCCGCTACGATGGCTAGTAGTCGGTGCTGCTCGTCGAAATTATAGTTCCTGGTCCCCGCACTTTAGGCATCTTCGTTCATGGAGTTATATTAGCCCACGACCGAACCGCAAACCTCAGCTCTGCACTCGACTGCCAAATCTGAAATGACGAGATGCTGGACGCTCGCTCTTTTGTGTAGACCACACGCATGATGGTTCGATTTTTTTTACGTAAAAATGACCCAGCAGGGTATGTTGTAAACTGCATACTAAAGTGCAACTTGAACTACCGGTAGCCACTTGATCGATGCCTACTTAACGCCTTTTTGCCAAGATAGATCTCTCAGCTTCACCGTCACTTGACACTGCTCGTCTCGGAAAAGTTTCAAGCTCATATAGCTGTTGATGCGGACGATTGAGCCAGGTGGAGGCAGATCCTCCGACGTAGACACCATATCCCACATCGTCGCTGTCAACAGCAAGGAGTTGACGGCGTCAGGATTTGCGTCGTCTGTTCTCGGAACTCCTGCACAGCAACGTTAAACAATGTTCTGAGTTAGCAAAACGCCATCGCAGGTAGCATTCTGTAGGCGTACTTTCACTTGATCCTGCAGCGACTCTGGTGTTTTTCGCGTCCGTGCAGTGAAGTCGGGTTAGGCTCCACTGCTTGTAAGTGTGATCCGATGCCCACAAGAGTTTCATTTCAATGTTTACCGCCGCCGCTGGTCGCCGCCGCTGCCTTGCACGCCTGCATGCATCCATACAGCAAAGTCGCGTTAGTCACCAGCCCACCACACGCGAATCCAACCTCCGAAAGCCGCACTCACCTCGATGGTCTTCTGATCCGTGCTGCCGCGATGCCGGGTGTCACCTCGGAGGTAATTCTTGGAATGACCCTGGTGCCGCGGGGCGGGCGTCGCCGCCCATGCTGTCGCGCTTGCGTGCCTGTGCCTTTATGAAAGGGAAGCTCCTTCGATTTTTAATTGAGCAGCGCCAATTGGTTGATCGCCCAACCTTGTGTGCCTTTTTGAAAAATACCCACCACTGAAACTTCAACTTGCAAAAGTTTTCGTACATGGGCTGTTTTATTTCCTTCTTGTAACTGATTGACATGAGTGTTCGATACTTATGAGCATGGCAGTAGTTTATTACCGCTCAGCACCGAAAAAAGTCGGTCGGTAATACCGCGTGGGAACAGCTCGCCAATGCTCCCGTGGTACCGAGGGTTACCGGTAATGGTACCGACGAGTGACGAGTTAAGCCCTGCTAACGATAGTTCTTCGAACTACGAATTTGACGCATTGTCAGTCACGATCGCGGCTACTTTGCCTTCACTGATTAATGCCTCGAGCTCGAATACAGCAGACCAAAGATTTTAACTGTTAATCACCGGTAATTAACCGTGAATTGCCAACACTAGCCAAAAGGACTCAAAAACTTTAGCCAAATATGACTATCGACTTCGAAAGGTATCATCAAACTATTATTTGGTCCAAAGTTTGTAACACCGGTATATCGATCTAAAACTGGTTTCTTCGGCTGAGTTACTGTTCGCCCGGAAGGTCCGTCCTCTGCCATTGCCCGGCGATAGATCTCTTCTTCCCGTCCAAGCCCCGCGCGTGGCCCGGGATCTTCTCCTGCTTCAGTCTCCATCAGCCCGCAGTCTGCGGATGCCACCACGTCGATAGCTCTCTAAACTCGCAGCAAAGATCCGTATCAAGTCGTTCCAGGCCAAAAGAAGTTCAGACGTCAAAGAGCCAAGTCCAAGCGATGCGAGCAGCTCCGAAGGCCAGCGACGCGGCCACCGAGCTCACGCCGCTGATCAGCGCGGCCGCTGCAGGATCCGGTTCAGCCTCGCGCTCAGGCTCGGGCTCGGGTGCGCCGCTGCTATCGCCGAGCTATGCAGCGTCGTCACCGTCGTCCTCGGCCTTCTCGCCCTTCGCCGTGCGGCCCAGTGACGAGCCCGACGAACGGCCAGCCAAGGCCACGTCCCCGCCTCGCTCGGGCAACCTAGCCACACTGATGGCCGGTCCTGAAGACGGCGACGAGCCGCAGAGCGACGACGAGGACGACGCCAACGAGAGCCAATACGCGTATTTCGCATCCCCGGCCAAGGTGCTGGGCTCGGCCTGCGTCAAAGGAGACTATTTCCAGGCCCAAAGTGCCGTGGAGATGGCCGTCAGCAAGGCCGCCCAGGCCGCCGAGAGACAAGAGCAACAAGAGCACAAGAGGACGGACAGGACGCTGACCGAGTTCACAAGACGACGAGTGTCTGAGAGTGTGTTTCGCCTGCTCACAGTGCACGAAGCACGCCATCAGATGAACGCGCTGCACCTGGCTGTGTTGTATGAACACCCCACAGTCGTGGCCTACCTGGTGTCTGTGGCCAAGAAGTACTTTCCGCGAGACAAGGAGGCGCTGATGAGGATGAACAGCGCCGACAAGAAGCGGCACATTCATCTGCGCGGCCGACCGACGAACGGCCATGGCGGCCCGGAGTGTGCGTCGGACAAGGAGGAGGTGGAGCTCAAGCTGAACGAGGAGGACGAGGCCAACAGCAACGCGAGCACCGAAACCCAAGAGCAGGAGACGGAGGAGCGCACGTGCGGCACGCTGCAGGATTTCCTGGACAGTCGCTGCGGAGAGTCCAAGCACCGCGCCACGGCGCTGATGCTGTGCACGTCGGTGGCGTGTGCAACAACGTTGATCGACTCTGGGGCGTCGCTGGATGCCATGAATTCGTCTGGGATGACGGCGATGCACTACGCGGCCAGTACGGGCAACGCTGCGTTCATTAGTCTGTTGGTGTACCGTGGCGCGGATGTGAACCAGACGGACAGCCGCGGTGCCACCGCATTGCACTGGGCCGTTTTCGAGGGCTTCCAGTACACGGCCATGCTGCTGGTGGGGTACGGGGCGAACCAGAAGATCTGTGACTCCGAGAAGCAGACCCCGCTCATGATCGCTAGCGCTCTTGGCGACGCCTTCCTGGCCAAGCAACTTGTCGTAGAAGGAGCCCCTGTGAACGCCAAGGACAAGCACGGCCGAACGGCGATGGATATTGCGCGGCAAGGCGCGCATTTTGACACAGCGAGCGCCTTGAAGGCTGGCGCATCGGATCGATTGGTGGCCTGGGCGTCGCGCAAAGGCGCCTCCGTGTTCTTCTTTTTTGGCATGGTGCTTTCGACGGCTACGCTGTCGCTGATTTTTGCAGTGCCGTGCTTGCCCGTACAGACCACGGACCAGATCGTGCGGTACCAGGCTGCCGGGCTGGCAGTTTTGACTTTCACGTGTATCATGTACGTGTACGTTTGCATCAAGGACCCGGGGTATGTGCCACGCTCCACGCGTCCCGCTTATGAACTACTGGCTATGGAAGATAACGCTGTACCGTGCCCGACCTGCGTCACACGCAAGCCTCAGCGGTCGAAGCACTGCTCCGCCTGCAGACGCTGCGTGTATCGGTTCGACCACCATTGCCCGTGGATCAACAACTGTGTGGGGATTGGCAACCACCGCAGCTTTTTGATTTTCCTCGTCACGTTGTCCAGCTTCTGCTTGGCCATCGGCTTAATGTCGTTGAACATTTTGCTGGGCCATCTGCCGCTGCAGCCACCTGCTCCCATCGCTGAGGTAGATCCTGTATACGCCACGTTCTGGCCGTGGCGATGGTTGCAACCGCCGGAGTGGGCGCTCGCTGGAGCTGAGCCCTCACACTCGGAGTCGGCGTTGCTCTTGCAGGGGATCCATGGCGTCTTGTTGCTCTGTGCGTTTGTCTTCGGCACGCCGACGGTCACGTTGCTGCTGATTCAGCTGCGCAATGTAAGCCGCAACTTGACGACGAACGAAGTCTTCAACAAGGACAAGTACCCGTATTTGAAGACCCCCATGGATGAGTTCTACAACCCGTTCGACCGCGGCTGTGCGCACAACTTCGCCGAGGTCTGTCGTGGCGAAATCCCTGCCAACGAGGACGATGAAGGCGAGTTCGACGACACGAGGAGCTCCGCATTGCAGGAGCACGACGCCAGCACTCGTAGCGAAAAGTAGACAATGGTCGAGTCCTGGTACAATTTTTTGCCGGTTTTGACGCATGTGTAGCCAACTTAATTTTTATCGATAACAAGGCTATTGAGGATACACAGACCCAAGAACGCCAACGTGAAGTGCAAATGTTGATGTTTTATAGTTAATTTATTGCTGCCCGGTACATGTTTGGGTCCTATTTTATCTGCTAGCTGGTGGTTTACTGACAGAGCTGTAGCCTTTGGCGGCTTGCACGATCTCACGCGCGATCTTCTTCTCCTCCTTGAGCTGCAGCAGTTTTTCTCTCTGACGCGCGTTGTGCAGTGCGTCGTGGCGCTTCATCTGCACGCGTCGACGCAGCTCTTCTTCCTCGCGCTGTTTCTTCTTCTCGGCCTCTTCGGCCAGCTTGAACTCCTGGTCGATGATAAACAGCTTGGACTTTTGCTTGTCCAGGTCCACAATGCGCCCGCGCTGGTCGATGAGCCCAAGCTCGTTCAAGTGGCTTTGCAGAGGCCGACTCTCGAAGTGGTGGCGCAGGTTCCGGTCCAGCAGCGCGTTGTACTGCGGCAGTCGCTCCTGGTGAACACCGGCCAAGTTGAAACCACTCTCGCGCTGGCGGAGATACTCGTCGCTCCTCTTTTTCGGCATCGCGCTCCCGACCATTCGTTCGATAGTCTGCTGGGCTTTCAGGCTTGTTGCTAAATGATGCGCCTGACGCAGCCCAACCTTGAACATCATAAGAACGAGCGTCCCGTTCGAGAATACTCGCACGCTATTTCAGGTCAGAAATATCCCAATTGCCTCAACGATCACTTGAATGTTGCAGCTGTGACCACGGCACCAAGCCAATACGAGGCATGCAGGCGCTCCCACGGCTTCCAGCTATTCATCAGACGCTCGTTTGTGGATTGACGGACCTCAAAGTGGAAGACGTTGCCGCCGTGACTTGCGTTTAGCATTTGCATGACGCTTGTGACTAAGACGGTGTCCGTCGCGTCCTCTTGTTGAGCAACTGGTGAAGCGCCAGCTTCTTGAAGCAGGTTCTGCATCGACTCCACTGCTTCTCGAGTCAAGTAAAGCGTGCGAAATGCCATGTCGTCGGTCCTGATATTCACACAGGCGAACCCTATCACGTCGCGAGGGAACACGAACCTGCTTGCTCCAAGCAATGGCAGGACTTTAATCACACTTGCATCCCAACGTAAAAGCCGGTTGTGCATGCCGGGAGCTTCGTCATCTCTTTGCTCGGCTGTAGCGCTTCCACCTCCTTCCACATGAGCCTGCAAGTCCTGGGTGAGTCGTTCTTGCTCCACGACCTCCACGTGGTGTTCATCACACTCCTGGGATGCCACAAAGTCCAGCTTTAGGATATCTCGCTCCACATATTTCTTGAGCTGAGTCAATTCGCTTCCGAAGTTGCTGGAAACGGGAGGAACGTCCGGTCCACGCTTCGTAGAAATGCCCGATTCGCGCTTGAGGCTCTGAAAAGGGTCCCAGAAGAGGGATTTCTTGGAAGGGAAAGACACGATCTGCGTGCTTTCGACCAAGACGCAGTCCAACACACGAAGTTGCTCGTCGTAGTGCGACACCTCCAAGCCGCTTAAGCACACAACGGCCCCTTCTTTCCAGATATTCTTGCCGCCTCGTCGGAAAACAAACGAGGACGATGAAGCGCGTTTCAATGGGCTGCTGCTTTTCTTCTTGGGCATATTGACTTCCATGCCAGACACGCGGATACTCATCAGGTGGCAACTTTGGTCGGTAACGAAGATGTGCTCCGCATACCGCGATTCCTTGGGTTTAACAACGGGGTCAAGCAGCGACAGTTCTGCCTGCCTCTTTACCGATGAGGTTGACTCATCCTGAGTTTCTCGCGTTGCGACCATCACAACGCAGACACAGACGTCGATCGTTGGTCTGCGTTCATTTCGGCGGCCGTTCAGACCATTCTCAAAGTTGGTGCGGTAGTCAGTTGTCGCCTCCTGGATATCAACACACGCGCGTTGAGTCCGAGTGTCCTGAATGTCTGTATCCGCCATTGACACTTCCTCGTGAATTTCCTCAAAGCCGCTATGCTTTGTTGAGCTGAGTCGCAAGAATGCGTCCTGGCCGCGACCGCCGTCAAGCTTCCAGTTCACGGTCAGACTACTGGCAAAGTACTCGAAACCTTCCCTAAGACCACCAGATAGCAGTTCCTCTGAAGGCCGCCAGATCGTCAAAATACCGCAGCCGATGCCTTGATCCGCATTAGCAAGGGAATGTGAGCATTCTACGTCCACCTTAATGAATGGAATCGGTGGCGGGACGTCGATTTGATCCTCACTTGACCACTCGTCCACTCTTGTACTCGTTCCATTCGGATGTTTCTTCTCAATAGCCATTCGCGAATACTCGGCTCGTAGCTGGAAGTAGAGGGGCAGTTGTTCCTCGCATAGAATGCGCGGTCCTAGCGTCCATTCTTTCGCCTGAAGATGAAGAACAGGAGAAATGCGAGTCACCCGAACTCGTACCGACCGGACCATTCCGCCCCCAACCTCCAAACTCTTCAGGGGGACGGTTTTCAGCAATGAAAACGTGAGCTGTGGCTGTTGCTTTCGGTGCCCTACACTCTTTGGGGTCACGTAGTGTAGCTTCTCCACTCCCAGTCCCGTGTCCAGTCTTACACGACGCGTACTGTTGTACCGCAGCTGGAGATATGGCCAGTGCGTTATGTCTTCCTTCGCCATCAGCGGGTTTTTCCACTGTGATTCACGAGCTATGGCGCATTCCAATGGATCAATACCCTCCGTTGAATTCTGCAACGAAGCATTCCATATCGCGAGTTTCGTTCCTACAAGACTTGACTTTCCATGGAGTTTCCACATCACTGCTGCCAGAGGAGCATCGGGGACGGCGTACACAGAATACCATCCATCCGTGAGAACGAGAGCCACATTCCAGCAAGGTGGGAGCTCCTGATCGATGGGTGCATTAGTGCCAGCAGGGAATGGTAGCACTGCAGCGACGCAGAGAACCATACAGCTTAAAGAGCTGGCGTCTCGCTGAAGGATTTTCTTCACAATCGAGCGCTGTGCATCGTTCAAGTCTCGCTGGTACCGATGGATAATCTGTTTCAGGACTTGATCCTTGGTCAGATATTTGTTCAGCAGTAGACGAGGAAAGGACCGCTCCATTGCAGCCAGCTTCCACACGATCCATCGATAGTGATTGAGGAACCACTCATACGTTGCCCCCATCGCGACGAGAATATAATTTCCCTCCTTGAGTTGGCAGTAAAGCTCGTGTGGGCCAAAAGAAAATGTTGTATCGTAGGACTCTTCAGCAGAACAAATAACTCCGCCATCACACGTAAAGCGGACGTTGAGGGCATTCTCAGCCGATATATCGTTCAGCACTTGAAGTCGAGGTAGTTCGTCGAAGTCTCCACCCAGGCTACGACTTTCATTTAGCTCGATGAGAGCTGGTAATGAAATCTTCATTGCTTCCTTGTAAACGAAAGGTTGAGCCTCGGTCCCAGAAACTTTCTGCTTTTTTCTTCTTGGAGGTGCAGGGCGACCCACATCGAGCAAGTTTTTCCGATCATTGTGGCATGTTTTCTTGCTGGCAACTGGAGGGTGAAATCGCCTTTTTTCGATCATCTTTGATCGTGGCTCAATGGATGGCTTCATGGGCCTCGCGGCTTTCTGGTGTTGTGTAACATGATACCGAGGATAAGTGCGGCTACTGGTAGTTCTTGCTTGCTTGGAGCTGAGTTTCGATCGCCACGACTTCGAAGCTTCTAGCGCAGCAGTCTTTTGAGTTAGTGCATCTTTAGGATGCACATTTTCCTTGTCACCACAGTCAATTCCTCGAAGCTGAACCTGAGCTAAACGCTGAGAACGATCCAAGGAAGCAGTTGCATCTTTGTCACGGTCACCGACGTCAAGGTCGTTCAGAGCAGCCCGTCGACGCTTTCTAATGGGGCTAGTTCCGCTCACCCCACTCAGCACTTTGCGTTTAGCCGTACTAAACTTCATCACTCCCCCCGATCTCGAGAAATTGTCCAAGATATGATCCACATCACCCGAAATACCAGATTTAACATCAGCTGGAGAAAAGCAACTTACCCACGACTCCCCCTCGTTGCAAAGTTTCTCCTCGGCACAACTGGCACCCATGTTAAAAGCAGCACCACTTGTGCCGGCCGCCGACACAACCGTCGAGCTGCTGCCGGCCACAGACGCCTCCTCGTCGCGAAGCTTCTCCTCGTACGCGCGCAGCCGCGCCGCCGACACGGACACCGTCTTGCCCGATCCCGTCGTGAATAGGCTCGGCACCGCACCACCACTGGGAACAGCACCACTTGTGCCGGCCGCCGACACAACCGTCGAGCTGCTGCCGGCCACAGACGCCTCCTCGTCGCGAAGCTTCTCCTCGTACGCGCGCAGCCGCGCCGCCGACACGGACACCGTCTTGCCCGATCCCGTCGTGAATAGGCTCGGCACCGCACCACCACTGGGAACAGCACCACTTGTGCCGGCCGCCGACATAACCGTAGAGATGCTATCTGTACCTGCAGCAACTCTGTGTTTGTGGCCTCTATCGTCATCAACCGCGCTCTGTGTCTCTGTAATTTCTGCCTCTAGCCTGGACATCCTGCTCTCCTGTGTCGGTGGTTCTTGTGTCGCTTCCTCCTCGACCGACACGCTCACTGAAAGACTCAAACCTTGACTGTCCTGCGTACATCCACTTAACGGAGAGCTCGGAGGTTCCGGTCGCGAGGTATGTGATGTTCCTGTCCGCCGTCGCTTCCTGCTGGGGCTGCGCGCGCTGCTCCGTCGGCTCCTGGCGCTCTGACTCCTCGTCTGCGACGGCTCCTGCAGCGACAGGCGCGCCACCTTCTCGTCCTGGAACAGGAGGATCTGCATGGCCGTGTCGAAGTCCTGCTCGAACACCAGCAACTCGCCGAACGCCGCACGCCAGTCCGGCATGATGCCCCGCCAGAATAATAAGCGCGGGAAAGAGTGATACTGCAACGAATTATGTAAACCTAGCGATTTAGTAATTTGGACCATCACTCAGTGTACCCATCTGCAAGTATCATTGTTTGAAGGGACGCACAAACGACGATGCCGCAGCCTGCTCTCAACTTGGGGCTTCTGGGCGCGGCCAGCAAGGACGCGGGCGCCACGAGGGGCGAGGAGAGCAAGTTCGACCACGTTATGGAGCTGCAGGAAGAGCCGATCCAGGTGGGGGCACTTGCTTCGGGGGCTTGCACCGGCCCTAAATTGACAAATGATGGTGCTGGTAGATCATGTTCCTGCTTCCAGACGACTCGACGGTCTCCAGCGAGGTAGGCCGCAATTATATCGCGTTTGCTTTCGAGTTGGTGGTATGTTAATGTGTCCGTTACGCTGTAAGTTCAAGAAGGGCCACACAATTGCCGTGCTCAAGGCCTTCCTGGAGGATGAATATGACCTCAAGCAAAACCAAACGGTGGGTGGACGCTACTGTCGTTGGCACGGGAAAGACTTGGCTAACGGTGCAATCGGTATAGCAACTTTTCTTAGACGGGACCGTGATGCTAGACCCGTTCTCGTTGACGGACTTCCCGTGCGTCTTGGCGGCCTCCGCTATCGATATCCAAGTGCGGTGCGGCAGCTCGGACGATGCCAAGAGTCGGAAGTAAAGCAGGTACAAGGGGATTGATAACAGGTTTTCGATATGGTGCTGCGTCTCTGAGAACGCTGCTACCATTGCTAGCTCGATTTTACAACTGGAAAATGCAGGATGAATGGATGAAAGGGAAACTAGTCGAGTGATGAGTGGTGCGGTGTACAGGAAGAACGTCACTACGTCGGCTATACGTCGGTGTTTAGTGTCGTACGGCATTTCATTAGGTCTTGCGAAAGTTCCATTCCTTGTTGCTCTTTCGTTCGGAAACATGCTGTAGTCCAACTCAAGTATGGATAGGCGCATGCTACGTTTCAGAATGGCAGGATGGCACACCTTGCTTCTAAACGCACGCAACTCAACTCCGTCAGTGCGACTCGTTTGTCGACTACTACTATCATGCTGGTGCGGTGAGTTCATGCCTTTGGTTTCCGCTTATCTTGCTCTTCAAATACTGTCTGAAAATCCTGCTTTATGGGCTGTGTCACAATTGAAGATCACAAACAAACAAAATACTCGAGCGTGGAAGTTTTTTTTTTTTACCACTTCCAAGTCCCTTGTTCGATTATCGAAAACAGCAGCCAGGTGCAAGGTCAAAGACGCTGTACGTCAATTGATGGAAACCAGAAAGCTCCATCCAGCCGTCACCGCGTTCAACAAGCTCTGCTCAGTGGAGTTTGAAGAGCATTTTTGAATCTGCGTCCGCGTGGCCATGAAGCTCGTGCTAAGCGTCACCGTTGCGTTGCTCCTGGGGAAGATGTCGGTGTCGCTGCACCGCAAACTTCGGATTGCCCGTGGACTTGCACCACTGTCCGGACCACGGGGCGTTTGGTTACTCGGTAATATGCCAGCGTACATCAAGAATCGCGACCGCATCTACCATTTCTTGGTGAGAGCTCTCATCCAGACTTTCACATGCTTTGAGCTGCAAGACTGACTGGTGTTATTGCTAGGAGGATCTGCTGAAGCAGCACGGCGGGCGGATGAAGATGCCGTGGCACCTTTTCTTCGATGGCGCCATCTACGTAGGGAACGAATTACACTGGACAACATTTTATGAACGTGTATTGACTGATGAATCGTGTTGCTGGGGTGTTTAGATCACGGATCCAAAGGACGTACAGCACATCTTGTCAACGAACTTCGTTAACTACGTCAAGCCGCAGGGATTCCTTGACGCTTTTGGGGAGGTTTTCGAGAACTCCTTCTTCGCTGTGAACCACCACAGTGCCGCACCTGACGGGGGTGCTGGGTGGCGCCTTCAACGCAAAGTGGCGGCAAAGGTGTTCACCACCGCCAACTTCCGCGTGTTTACTGAGCAAGTGTTCGCCAAGCATGCAGAGGCTACGCTTACGACTGCTCACGCTGCATCAGGACAAGCTACGGGCAAAAGTTTCTGCTGCGATATGCAGGAGATCAGCGCGAGGTACACGTTACAGTCCATTTTCGACGTCGCTTTTGGGCTCCCGCTAAGCGAGATTGAGGGGTCTGGAGACTTTGCCGAGCACATGAACTTCATCAACGAGCACTGTGCACAACGGCTGTTTGTCAAGCAGTACTACAAACTCCTCCGTTGGATCATGCCCAGTGAACGCGAGCTGCGGCGCCACACCCGCGAGATCCGGGCCGTCGCTGATGCCGTTTTGCTTCGGCGTTTGCAGGAATCCGAGGACAAAATTGAGGCACGATCGGATCTGCTCTCGCTGTTCATCTGCAAGGCCAGAGAGCTTGCATCTCACACAAGCAAGAATCCGAACGAGAAGTCTGGGGCTGCTTCTTTGTTGGGACCCGAGACGCTCCGTTCCATCATCTTGACGTTCGTCTTCGCTGGTCGAGACACGACGGCCGAGTGCCTCACGTACACCTTTTACGCGATAGCAAGACACCCGCGAGTCCAGCAGAAAATCGTCGAGGAGCTCGAATCGATGAAGGGGTCCAACAGGTCATCGTTCACGTTTGGGGAGGTGAAGAGCATGAAATATCTCGAGGCTGTCGTCTACGAGGCCGTGCGGCTGTACCCCGCTCTCCCCTTCAACGTCAAGAACGCCGTGATGGACGACTACTTGCCAGATGGAACTTTCGTGCCTGCGGGTGTCGATATCGTCTACAGTCCGTGGTTCATGGGCCGCAACGGCGCGCTTTGGGGCGACAACCCACTGGAATTTCGCCCCGAGCGCTGGCTGGAGATGACCAAACGTCCCAGTGCGTACGAATTTCCAGCCTTTCAAGCGGGACCTCGTGTCTGCTTGGGCATGAACATGGCTGTGCTGGAGGCCAAGCTCTTCCTCGCCACTACGCTGCGTCGCTTTCACATTGCAATTGCCCCCGCTGAAAAGCACGAGCGGGGCTACGTGCTCAAGTCGGGGCTCTTCATGGACGGAGGTCTGCCGCTACAGATGACCCCGCGACCCCAATACGCGCCGTCAGCTTAAGTGTTCCAGCTATGCATGCACATAGTCCTATTCCATGTTGACAGTCATTTTGCTCTCTCAATGGTAGCCCACACAATTCCATATTCAACACCTTGAAGCACTTTTCCACTAAAATTAGCGGACTTCGGTGCCGTTTCTTGGTTGAGACGGCGGGGTATCGATGCCCCAGCTGGCTTTAGCCATTAAGAAGACACCCTTCAATAGCGCAGGACGCGACATCGCGTTGAACTGAGGTCAAGCTCGACGGAAATGGGGCTCTTCAAGCTACTGGCGAGCGCTCTAGGCATCAAGAAGACTCAGGTCCGCATCCTCGTAGTAGGGCTGGACAACAGTGGCAAGACGACGCTTGTGAATCACCTGAAACCCAAGAAGAGTCAGGCTCGTGAAGTTGTCCCCACCATCGGCTTCCAGGTGGAGGAGTTCACCAAGTCCAATCTCAACTTCACCGTCTTCGACATGTCGGGCCAAAGCCGCTACCGAAGTTTGTGGGAGAACTACTACAGTGACGTGCAGGCCATCATCTACGTGCTCGACTCCACGGACACCATCCGCATGTGTGTGGCCAAGGACGAGCTCGAGCAGCTCGTGGAGCACAAGGAGTTGTCGTCCAAGAAAGTCCCCATTCTCTTCTTTGCCAACAAAATGGACCTGCCCAACGCACTCACGCCGGTCGAGTGCATGCAGATGCTCGAGCTCGACAACCTCGGCAGCAAGTCTTGGCACATTGCGTACGTGAATAGCATCAAGTGCTTTACATTTCTTGCGCCAACTAACCATTATCTCTTGAATATGCAGTGCAAGTAACGCCGTCACCGGCCGCGGCGTGGAAGAAGGCATCGAGTGGCTCGCCGATCAGTTCGCCAAGGG
This sequence comes from Phytophthora chlamydospora, assembly GCA_012295415.1. Lineage (NCBI taxonomy): Eukaryota > Oomycota > Peronosporomycetes > Peronosporales > Peronosporaceae > Phytophthora > Phytophthora chlamydospora. The sequence continues at coordinate 6,493 of JAABLK010000542.1, read as the reverse complement.
CAAGTCCCGAAAGTAAGGCTAAGTCAAACCACACCACCAGATCAAACAGCCACAACGCTTCTGCTAGGAAGTAGTTAAAGCCACCGCGGCAGCCAATGTATTGCATTCAAACTTCCGTTTTCAAGTTGTGCTCGTTTCAACGCAACGAGTGAGGCAAAGCTAGCAGATTAAAGCAAGAAAGGTGGATTCGTCGTCGAAAGAGAGCAAACGAGGCTTAAACCGACATTGCTACGTGCCTACGTGCCTACATGGACATTTCTGCTGGTGCAGGAGATGCCTTTTGCTGCTCGTTGGACGCAGCATTGTTGGCCTTGGGCACGGGCAGGAAGAGCTTGAACTCGGGCGGCAGCTCCTCCTCCGAGTAGAGGCGGTCGGAAAAGTAGATCCGGCGGATACGGCAGTTGGCGTGGATCTGCACGCGCAGCGTCTCGATGTAGTTGGTGCCGTACGCGCGCCGCGTGAAGTCGGATAGGTTGAACTGGATCTGGTTCCAGCCCTCGTCCAGCCTCATGGGCATGGTGCAGATGAAGGGCTTGACGCGCGTGGAGCTCTGGTAGTTGCTCGCGCGGAAGCGGCGGCGCACGTTCTTGTCGTCCAGCACCTGCACCTCGAAGGTGAAGTACTTCTTGAGGTTCTTGATGATCATGACGAGGAACGGCAGCTTGATGCCCAGCGTCTTGGCCGGCTGCGCCGGACACGTGATGAAGTTGGTGCTCACGTTCGTGCCCATGATCTCCAGCACGGACGACTGGATGTCCTGGTCCGTGATGCGCTTGATGTGGCCATTGCGCACCTGCTTGTCCCAGATCTGCAGCGGCTTGCTCCTATCCGCAGCAACAAGGCCCACATGACGCACAGTTAGGCTTAAACACAACGTCGAAGACGCCGACAAGCACACACCCGATGCTGTAGAGGATGGACAGGAAGCCCGACTGGAACGTGTTCTTGAACATGGCGCTCCGCCAGCCACCAACGTCGGGAATGCAGCAGCCAGAAGGGCGACGCCAACCAGAGCAATGCCACGGACGGTTATGCACTGGCGTCGCTTCAAGATCGATCGAGGGGTTTCGGCCGCTTGTGATTCGCTAAAAATACCACTCACCTTTCATTGGCGAATAATCTGAAATTCGATGGGCAATACACATCTCGGATGCATTGGTCGCCATGGCCTCCGCAGTGCGCGTGCTGCCTCCGTCGGAGCCCTCGCCGTCGAGGTATCCCAAGCGTCGACGTCTCAATGCAGCAGCCGATGCTGCATCTGGAGATGCGGACATGACGGAGGAGGACGAATACGTTCTGAGCGATGGAGATGAGGGAGATGAGGGCGTCACGTGCGCCGAATGCGGCCGAGGCTTCGTCTTCATGAATGATCTGGCCGCGCACAGCCGCGAGACCCATCACAGGCCATTCGCTTGTCAGCAAGAAGGATGCGATAAACACTACTCGAAGCGCGAGCATCTGACGCGCCACGTGGAGACGGTGCATGTGCGCGGATCGACGCAGAAGCTGGAGGAGCGCAAGCCTTTCAAGTGCGACCTTTGCCAGGCCAGGTTCGCGTACAACCACGGCCTCACGCGCCACATGAAGCGTTCACACCGGAACGTTAATGTGCCGTTCGAGTGCGCCGAGTGTCTGATGGCCTTCAAGAAGAAGAGCGAGCTGCAGGCCCACTCGTACGTGCACACGGGCGTGCTGCCTTTCGAGTGCGAGGACTGCGGACAACGCTTTCTCAAGCGGTTCTTGCTTACCCGCCATCGACGGACCCATGAGGCCAATAAGGAGGCGGACACGCAGGTCTACATGTGTGATTGCGGCGAGATCTGCTTCGACCGAGACGAGCTAAAGAGCCACAAGCAAGCCGAGCACCCCGAGGAAGGCGCTGCAGAGGACAGGAAGGATACTGCAGTGCATACATGTCTTGTGTGCGACCAGAGCTTCAGTCGGAAACAGTATTTACGTGCCCACCTGCGCACGCACTTCGAGTCGCTGGACGACCGCAAGGAGTACACTTGTCCGATGGACGGGTGCAGCAAGGCCTACACTCGCTCGTCGAACCTGATGGCGCACTACAATGCAGTCCACGACGAGCGCAAGTCCAAGCGATTCGCGTGTCCCCGCGAGGGCTGCACAGCTCGCTTCGGCTACAAGAAAGTGCTGACGAACCACCTCGAGAGCATTCACGACAACCCCAAGACGCCGAAGCGACGTGAGTGCAAGTCGGTGGGCATTCTCGCTCGTGCGCTTGGGGTGAAACAAGTGGGCGTGTTGCCTGAGGACGACAAAACCAGATCAACCACTGCAACAAAAGAAAACGAGGAGGAGAAGGAGGCAGCAGAGCAGTCGTAGACTGCCTGAAAGCAAGAGTATAGAGCAAAACAAGCATATTTTATTCAAACCACGATCGTGGTGATGTCAACAGGCAGTCGATGACAGTGCTTCGTGTACCGCCTGGAATCCTCGTCGTGGGGCAAGACTGCTCTGAAGTGTTGCATCTTCAGAGCGTATAGTCAACACCACCTTACATCCTTTGCAACGTCAACTGGCAAGCACGCTGACAGCATTCATCACCCCACCGATGGCGGTAGTTCCAAATGGATATAAAACATTTGCACTTAGAAACCTCAGACAAAAAAAAAAACATCTTTTTCACAAACTTTTTTTTCTTCGTTTACTTTTTGCTAGCTAGAGACCTCGTTCTCGTTGCCCACCAGCCCGATTTAACTGCCCTTACTAACTTACACCTGGGGGCCGAACTTGGAGTAGTCCGTGACGTCGGCCGACACGTACTTCTTGAAGTTGTCCTGGAACATGCCCGCGAGCTTCTTGGCCGTGACGTCGTAGGCGGCCTTGTCGCTCCAGGCCTCGCGCGGGTTGAGCACGTTCTCGGGGATGTCGCCGAGCTTCTTGGGCACCTGGAAGCCGAAGTTGGGGTCCTTGGTGAACTCCGACTTCTTAATGGAGCCGTCCAGGATGGCGTCGATGCACGCGCGCGTGTCCTTGATGCTCATGCGCTTGCCCACGCCGTAGCCGCCGCTCGTCCAGCCCGTGTTGACGAGGTAGACCGACGTGTTGTGCTTCTGCAGCTTCTGCTGCAGCAGGTCGGCGTACTTGGTCGGGTGCAGCGGCAGGAACGCGGCGCCGAAGCACGCGCTGAACGTGGCCGTGGGCTCCGTCACGCCGCGCTCCGTGCCGGCCACCTTGGCCGTGTAGCCCGACAGGAAGTGGTACATGGCCTGGCCGTCGCTCAGCTTAGACACGGGCGGCAGCACGCCGTAGGCGTCGCACGTGAGGAACACAATGTTGGACGGGTGGCCGCCGCTCGACGTGGGCTCATGGTTCGGGATGTGGTAGATGGGGTACGAGACGCGGCCGTTCTCCGTCTTGGACGTGTTGTAGTAGTCGGGCTCCTTCGTCTCCGCGTCCACGAACGTGTTCTCCAGCAGCGCGTCGCGCTTGATGGCGTTGAAGATGTCCGGCTCGTTCTCGGCGCTGAGGTTGATGGTCTTGGCGTAGCAGCCGCCCTCAAAGTTGAAGATGCCTTCGTCGTCCCATCCGTGCTCGTCGTCGCCGATGAGGTAGCGGTGCGGGTCGGCCGAGAGCGTCGTCTTGCCCGTGCCCGAGAGGCCGAAGAACAGCGCCGTGTCGCCGTTCTTGCCCTTGTTGGCCGAGCAGTGCATGGCCATGATGCCGTCGAGCGGCAGCCAGTAGTTCATCATGGAGAAGATGCCCTTCTTCATCTCGCCGCCGTACCAGGTGCCGCCGATGACAGCGATGTCCTTCTCGATGTTGAAGGCCACGAACACGTCCGAGTTCAGGCCGTGCTTCTTGTAGTCCTTGTTGGTGACCTTGCAGGCGTTGACGATGGTGAAGTCCGGCTTGAAGTTCTTGATCTCGTCCTTGCTCTGCGGACGCAGGAACATGTTGGTCACGAAGTGGTGCTGCCACGCGAGCTCCGTAATGAAGCGCACTTTCTTGCGCGACGCCGGGTTGGCGCCGGCGTAGCCGTCGAACACGTAGACCTTCTCGGCCGAGCCGTAGTGCGTGGTCACGGTCTCGTACAGCTCGTCGAACACCTCGGGGCTCACGGGCTGGTTGATGTCGCCCCACCAAATGTTCTTGTTGGACGGCGCCTGGTCCACGATGTACTTGTCCTTGGGCGAGCGGCCCGTGAACTTGCCCGTGTCAATCGTGTACGTGCCGTTCTTGACGAACTGGCCCTCGCCGTTCTTCTCCTCGTGCGCCGCGATCTCGTCGTAGCTCAGGTTGTGGTGCACCTTGGTCTTGGCGTTCGTGATGCCGAACTTCTCGATGCCAAGCGACGCCGCCGACGCGTTGGCGAACGTGCGCAGCGCGAAGGACGACGAGAAGGCGGGTGAGGCCTGCGCCATCTTGAGGGCGCCGAGGCGCTGCACGCGCAGACTCGCGCGCAGGGCAGACGTGAACATCGTGGCGGGTCTCGGGAGCTTTGGGAGCTTGCGGCGGAAGGCGGCGAATTGAGATGTGAGCGCGGAAAGATATAAGGTCGCGCATTTTCGGTGCTGACGTTCGGGATCCCGCCATAGCGGGTGCGGATTGGCCGATAATGGGCTCACCATTTGGCCCAATCCCAGCCTGAATCAGGTTGCCGAAACCTAACCGCGTCTACTTTTTAGCCAATCGAAAATATTGGCCAATGACGCGGCGTACAAAAACACGCGCGATTGGTCAAACGAAATGAAACGGTCAACTTCAACCGGCTTTCGTGCGCACAGCCCGGGCCACCCGTGCTTGCTGGCCACCGATGGGGGCGGCGTGTTCGGCGGCGATACACTGGCGCGTCACAGGACGGCGCTGCTGGCCGTTGCAGTTCCGCCGCCTGCACAGCGCAGGATCTGCTGGCAACCGGAGCGCCAGCCACCTTCCGGCTCGTTCGGTCTCCTTTATCTCCTCGCTGGCCTTGAGCAATGCTGGCGCCGCTTGCTTGTCAGCGCATCGCCACCGTCGGCACGCCAGGCGTGACGCACGTCTATTACCAGCCATAGTAATCGAGCTCGACGGCCAGATTTGAAGTGTTATCGATCCTCGCTGTTTCGCCCCGATCCGATACATTTTGCTAGTATTGCGGACACATGCGAGATGGCCGCACTCAAACTTCAGCCGCGAGCGCGCACTAGAGCTATCTAGCGACAAGCTTCCTTGAGCGAGGCAAGTGGCGACGGCAATTGCAATGCCTTGCCGGGAGACCAGGTACCCGTTTGTTAAAACAGGTACGAGAGGCATCGCATCACCCCGAGCATCCAAACCAAGCAGCGCCGCCGCAAAGCCACGCAACGTGGCTCGTGACCAAGCACCAAGAGATCTTTCCCAGCGCAGCAGCAAGGTCTCTACACTGCGCGTGCCGGCCTCAACAAGGTGATTGGGCCGCTGCGGCTGCGGGCCACAAGAGCCTGCCGCGTTGCACTGCGCGATTCCCCCAGTTCCAGACACCAGGCACCAGGATCCAGGCGCTAGGATCCAGTCTAGGCAGATCGAAAGGAGATCAGCTCTGCAAGCGATGCGCGTGAAGACGTGTGCATTGCTGTCTGCAGCGATGAAGAACGCGGCGCAGGTGCGGACGGCTGTGGTCGCGGCGTGACAGGTTGATCAGGGCAAAAAGGGCGATTAAAGGGCACCCGCGAGGACCGCCGGTAAATGGCTCACTTTCGCGCGGGGTGAACCATGAAGAAGTGATATCCCCCTTCGACCAGAATGACTCCTATGCTCATTGCAGAGGACTCGGGTCCTAAGTCATTCTTCCTGCGGAGGCACCTCTGCAACTCTGCAGAGCTGGCGAGAGCTGGCGAGAGCTGGCGAGAGCTTTGGGAAGTACCGCAGTCGACAGCAATTCCAGGCAGTGGTGCAACACAAACGACGCTCCTGCACTCAGTAGCGAAGACTCTCGTCTAACTCTTCTCTTCACGTCGGGAGCTCAGATTCACAACATGTCCAGCAGCGCCTACATCACAGTGAGTCAATATTTACTTATTCAAGCAGTGACTCACTGTCAAGTCCGTGTTGTAGTGACTCACTGGTGACAGTCACTAGACTTGGTCATGGCGGTTTGCAGATCAAACTTTTTTGTATTATACCGTTGGCGATACATGTATATCTACTCACGGTCACGGAGGCTTGTAAAGTTTAGTCTATTCAAGAAGGGCCGAGGATTTCCCCATCTGAGGTCGTGGCCATTCGAAGAATCAACAATGTTGATTCAGCAGTGAGCGCTGTGAACCTCGGATCTCGCATTGTGACTGTGGTGGCTGTTATACTTGATGCGGTCAGGCATCACTCATTTCTAACAGCACTCATAATAATTGTGGAGCGCAAATGGAAGATCTAGGAATATGGCGCTGCCGAAAGAGCTAAGCCCAACAATGGATCGGTTACCTCAGGAAACCCACGCCTTGAACAAACCAAACCAACCAAAGTGCAAACTATTGGTTTGACGATATATTACACGACTGTGAACCGTTTC
>JAABLK010000541.1:0-23584 GCA_012295415.1 Phytophthora chlamydospora | reverse complement strand
CCCACAGCCGCGCCCGGCGACGCCGGCAGACCACTGCACAGGACGTCCTTCTGGTACCCCTTCTCGTCGGCGAAGCTTGGGTGCAGCAGCTCGTCCAGGTGCCGCGGCTCCACCAGGTCACGACCTCCTCCTCCGTGATCAGCACCTTGTGCTACATACCACGACGATCTTCAGCACCGCCGGGCGTGTGCGCTTGCCATTATGCGTCTGCACGTGAACAACACGCAGTTCCTGCATCCGTGAACTGCGCCAGCACCGAATTGGGCTGAGGGGTGCGGCTGCCCGCCACCACGCCCACGCCCTGGGCGTTCAGCAGGAACTCGCCGTGCAGCTTGTTCTCACCGTTGGCTAGGTTACGTGTGAACTGCACGCCCGCAGAGTTGCTGAATACGGCGGCTCACCTACTTGGGATGTTCAGCAGCGCCTCAGCTTACCTGTAGAACACACCTCTGCTGAGCTGCAGTTGCACGTCTCCTTCTTCTACCTTCCACCGCATTGCGAGTGAACGCAGCGGGCTGGGTTGCGCGCAGTCAATCTGCGAGTGAAGGTAAACCTGAGCGACGAGAGCGGAATAGAGAATCTTGCATATACTATGCAAATCATATGGGATTATTAAGAATCCGTATCTGCTGTACTGTCCTTTTGAAGCATTCGACAACGACGGCGTTTGCTGTCAGCGTACGCACGCGCTCGTGAAGTTGGTTGTCTGCGTCGGCTCGACTTGCGTACGTCTGGATATGGAGCCAATAAATCGTTCGCGACGCCTGTATTCGCCGCGTTCTCAAGGTCTTGTTTTGCGAGAGTTGGTCTGGCTTCAACAGCATCGGGCAATGTCCTGGCTATCTGCTCGGTCGATGGCCTGGCTGGCTGCTGCGTGTCACTGGTGATCAGTTCAGCGGGCGTGATCTCGTCGCCATCTTGATTCAATTCAGTCTCCTCGTCACTGTGCACGCTGCTCTCACGCTCTCTGTTTCCAACGACCTCGGTCAACTCACTAGCGTCCGACAGCTCGTCTGCGGAGGGCTCTGGTGCTCTCCCTACTGAGGCTGTGTACCTCTCACTCAAATACTCGCGATACGTGGCGGGGCCAAGCAAAACATCGCCTGGCTGCAAAAGTTGACCTGAAGATCTGCGCCAGGCGTACATGCTCCTTGGACTCTGTTCGCAGAGTGGGCTCTGGATCCACTGCTGGGGTTCACAAATCGCCGCACCGGAATGGGCATGCCAGGGCACGGCACCTGCGTCACCTTCGTCGCTTTTATGACGTGCAGGCATATTCCTGCCTTGCGCCAACCCGGGCACCCACACGTACGACCAACAGCGTCAACCACCCAACCGCCGCTTGGCAAGCCCTCCCAAATCACACGCCGATAGTTGGCTGAGCCGTAAGACCGCTATGCATCCGCCGAGTTTTGGGTGGACAATGCAGGATCCTCACCATCTTCGTCGACATGAGTGGGATTGGTGGCCTTTGGCCATACACGCACCATCATCGCATTCTGAAGCCTGTGTACCACTTCAGTCTCCAACTCATGCAGCTTTTCTGCCCTGTTGAAAGTCGCTTGGATACGCTCAGCACATTGTCGAAACCTTGCATTGCTGAGACGTATCCGAGCCTCGACAAATCCAACCGAGAAATCACCTCGCTTGGATTTGCACGCTTGTCGTTGTTCACAAGTTTGAGAGTAAAATGGTATGTTTCCAGTGGGTTATACGTAGATGCGTTGCCAGTAGGTGTGTGAAAATCTTGCCAATGGGTGAAACTTGGCCCCAAAAGCCACGTATTGAGCAAGTGGTTCACCACACGCTTCACCTGGGGGCACAATTCACCGGCGCCACGCCAAGACAGCATTACGAACTCGCGCTTGCGCAAGAAATCGGCTTCGATTGCAGCGAAGTGCAAATGATACAAATCTCGGAAAATTTTCTGCTTCGTTATCACAGCCAACTTTTCATCTTTTGCATGCTTCTGCACATTTTGCATGACATGAAAACCGCACATCAGAACCAAGCTTCGAGGCAGCTCGCGCTGGCAGGAATTGTACTGTGCTTTGTCCGTATCCATCATGACAAAGTCTGGCTGAAACGGCACGCCTAACTCTCGCAAAACCACCCGCTTGAGAAAAGCAAGACACCACGTGATGTCGCGAGCCTTTCGTAACGAAGTGCAAAAGTATACGACTGGCATGAAGCCTCCACTGCGATATGAAATCCCCACTACAAAAACGGGGTATTTCTGCTTGACAATGCTGTGCGTACTGTCGCGATGCATGAGCGTTGACAGCGAGGGATCTCGCTGCACTCTAACGTAGGTCTCCAAGAGTGCCATGCACGTTAGACCAATGCGAAAGGGGTTAGCCTTGGATCCTGTTCACAGCGACGTCTCCACTACTCCATCCATAACTTCAGTATCGCAAAAAAAACATAGACTTTCGCTGGTACGTTCGGTATCACCACCATCGTACATCTTTTGCCGGCCAATCCCCAACACCGGCTCCATGCTGTCGGGATTGCTTTTGCTTCGCCACGCCTTGACGAAGTTCTGCACCTTCTGCAACGTCGGTGCTTGACCGGATATCCACCCAGCGTTAATCTCTCGGCACAGACACGAGTACACGAGCTGGGCCATCATTGAGGGCGCGTCTTCTACCTTGGCTTCAATGTAGTTCTTCATCGTACCCGTCAGTTCTGAGCTGCTAAGTGGCGACCGAGGGGCATCTAATGCCATAGTGTGTTCACCTTGCTTGTAAATAACAACAAAGTCCACTTCTGTGCATTTAAGTATCTGATAGCTAGCCCGGCATGTTTCTCCAGCGCCCTTGCAGCGCTGCGATGCACATTTGGTGACAATGCAGCGCATTTTGTGCCGATCAACGACCAGAGAATCCTCACAGCGAGCGACGTGATCCATTGTACAATTCACCAACTCATTTTTGTCACGAACGAAGCGGAGTAAAGCTGCTTCGAACGCGTTGTAGGGCATCTCATCATTGGTTTTCCATATCGCCCGCCACGGAAAGCGTTGTCGACGACGTGCCGACTCCATGTCATCCGAGAAGCAAGAAAACTGAAGTTGGTGTAGCCCCGTATGTATTATTAACTTGATGCAACGCTGCTAGTGGATTGTGCAACAAGTCTAGTGGTAGAGAGCTAAGTTATAGTGGTGAAACCCGACTGTTGCAGTGTTGCTATCCTATTTTGAAGTAAGTGTACCATCCCATGACCCAGTGGCCGTCTGCCTTTTTTATAGTGCTGACAGCCAATAGCCTAGTGGTAGCTCAAATTAGTAGTAAAAAGGAGGCCCTCATTGTCGGGAAGCGAGAGACGCCCGAGTTGACGGACGTGGTCTGGGGGAGCGCCCTCGATCGTGGTGATCAAAAGCGCCGACGACGTCTGGTCAGTCCTGCCAGAGCGGCACCTCAAACTCCCATGAGTTCTCTGAGGGAGGATACCCGCGCCACTGCACCAGATACTGGTTTTGGCCATTACGGCGACGCCACTTTAGAATACGTTCCACAGGAAAATGGAGATCCCCCTGCTCATCAAGTAACGCCGGCGGCGGCCTGGACAACGCGGGAGGAGGAGCCGATTCGGCTCGAGGGGTTCGAACGTCTCCCGCATTCGGTGACCGATCTGCGTCAGACGTTGAACGTCATCGCGGCATGCTTCTCAAGACTTTGATTACTATGATCGTACGATCCGCGAGCTCCATGAGCGCCTGGAGTGAATTGAGACCCCTGCTTCCGGTGTGCAGCGACTGCAGCGCCTTGAACGAGGCTTGGCTCGGCTGGAGGGCCAGATCGACATGTTGCAGCGTCTGCAGCAGGGGGCCGTGGCCCCGCCACATTAGCGCCAGCGCCTGGGAACCCACCCGTGCCGGGTCCCGGTATGGCTTGAGCAAGCCAACGTAGAACACGTGGTGTGTGCGCATCTACTTCGGAAGATTGAGCGTATACGCTAGGCCCTTCCTGGCCACAACCGTGCACGGTTTGACGAAGCGAGGATGCAACTTGGTCTTGAAGACCGCATACACTGCATGTGTAGGTAGGTTCTAAGCGTTTAGCAACACTTGGTCCCCGACCCCATAACTTTCAACATTGCTTCTGCCTTTAGCACCCGCATGTTCCTTTTGTTTATCTTGGCTTGCAGCCATAGCGTCACGCACGTGTCGACGGACACTCAGACGCGTCGACAAGAACTCGTCGACCTACTTACGAGCCGTGGCTGGGCTGACATCAGCAAGCCAGTCGGCTGTTTCTCCCCCACCAAGCCCAGAACCACGCAGTGGTAGCGTCAGCGAGACGCGAGGGTGAATGAGGCCGTTCACGTACTACGGAATGTAGCTTGTGGAGGCATGCACAGAATTGTTTAACACAAACTCGACGAGTGGAAGCATAGCGCTCCAACGCTTCGGCGTTTCAGCACAAATGCTCCGCAGAATGTCCTCGACAACGCGGTTGACACGCTCGGTCTGACCATCGGTCTGCGGATGATCCGCTGTGGACATGTCCAGCTTGGTGCCGAGCACCTTAAAGACAGCGTCCCAAAACTTCCCAGTGAAGCGGGGATCTCGATCCGAGACAATCGAAACGGGCAGTCCGTGTTGGCAGAAGACCCTATCGATAAACAGCTTTGCTGTTCCTTCACCGTGAACAGTGTCCGGCACTGCCGCTTGATGAGCCATCTTGCTCAGCCGCTCAACGAAGACCACAATCCCGGCGTTACCTTCCGAGTCCTTCGGAAGGCCAAACACAATGTCCAAGAGCATGGACTCCAACACGCCGAGGGTACAGGTAGTCTTGCCAGCGGCGCGGCCGTATGCGGTGGGGGCTTCACCTGCTGACACGTCTCACACGTGCCCACATATGTGCTCGTCCATTTGTTCAGCTTGGGCCACAAATAACGCGCTCAGAATCAGTCCTTTATCTGAATTGGTATGGGTGTTGCCTTGGAATAGTCTCTCTTGCGATACCATTGCGTCTCCTAACGACAACCTGGAAACGCTATCCATGTAAAACTGCAGTGCCATTGGTTTGGTGGCTTCTATCCCGCGTCTGTTGCATGCATCATTCGCAGAGAGACCTCAGTCGTTCCATTAGACATCACGCATGCATTTTCTATACACCAAATGTTGCCGCTAGTCACCTCATCTTTCTCGACTTAGTGAAGGCTACAAAGAGGGTCAGCACGAGTCACGCGTTGTAGACATTCACGTAGTTGTGTAGACGTTGCTTAAGTGCCAACTAAGCTATTCAAATAGGTCTCAAGAAGCACACCGAGCCGAATCAGATACCAAGACTAATGCTGAAAACAAGAAGTAATAGTGTCCTATCCTTTTGACCAGCCGCTCAGGCAAACCCTTGGTATGGAAAGTACATCGTTGTTATCCTAATTGTGCTGTAATTTGGTTGGCTGCCTCAGTGCGAAAAACGCTGTAATAGTGACAGTATAAACAAAAAACTCACAGGATTGACAAATTTACGCGAAACAAAATAGGATGGCATTTGGTCTGCATAGTATGCTAAATGCGGGAACTATGACGTTGGTGATGCGGGAACCACAGTCATGGCCGAGGCGTTGTTTCCAACAAGCCGTAGCGCTCTTTCACTTGGCTTTGCGAAGTAGGAACTGACACACGTCACCTTGACTTGTGGTGATCTTTAAGAAAATGTAAATTTAAATAGGGAACGGATTTAAATTATTTTAAAACGCCATAAAAGCATGCCAAAAAGACAGCGATATCTAACGGGCAGCGGGTTCTTACGAGTAACCTTTACTCTTGAACTGTGCATCCTTGTATGATCGTGAGTATATCAGCATGCTCGGCAAAAATGCATTTAGAAAAAGCGACAGCTATAATAATGCTGCTGTTAGCCAAGCAATGAATACGAAGGAAACGACTACATTCTCCGTTTTTGTCGGGTTCAAATACACACGTAAAAGTTACGATGATGCCGGTCGGACTTCGACTTCCTTAGTACGCAGCAACAGGACAAAAGAAGTATCGAGCCCAGCGTAAATGCAACATGCGCAACGAGAAAGCATCGTACTATTGTGTAGATTGCTTCGACACATTTGCTACTGCGTCTGCGGCTAGCGATCCAAACGCGATTGTTTTACAACCTTTCTCCATTTCAATGTGACTATTCTCCAAAGCGCCGTATGAATTTCAATACAAACCAAGGCCGTGTTCGACTTGCTTGGCTCAAACCAACTTTTTGGAAAATGCTTATGAGGGGGATTTGAAGCAGCTGGTTGCAAAAAACAGGGATCCATAATTTTAGAATCCAGTCCGTATTGGCTCTTTTCAACCTGATATAGCATTTTGCGATTTCTGTGTTCGACTTGAGTCGAAAATGCTGTTTGCTTATTTTCGGTCCAAAACGTGTTTTGCCTGCAAACGAGTTCTTTCGAACACGACCTAGCTGCTGCTCGGCGTCTACAGGTTGTGCCGGTAGGAACTCTGGCAGTGGAGGAGGCACGACTAGCGAAGCTGGCGACGGCACGGCTGGCATGACGCTTGGCAGAGGAGGAGGTTCATGATCTCGAGCGTGTATTGGAGGCTGCAGAGTCCTAGTTGACGGTGGCATAGCGACTGCTGGCAGAGGCTTCGCTTTGGTCGTAGCTGCTATCCCCAGCACTGCATCCTTCCATGTCTGGCCTGCAACACTGGAGGTTGGTTGAGGGGCACGTGGGACGTTGCCCGGGCTATCACGAAAGCTCGGTGGTGCAAGCTTCATCACAGCTCTGGGTCGGTGTGGCTTCGGCGGTGTGTCGGAGAGTGTGTTTCTAAACACAGCCTCGCCAGGCACCAGCCTGACTTGTTGACGTACCATTTTACCATCTTACTCGACGTCCCGGCGTTCCAAAGAAGACCCTTACTCAGTCACCGTGTGCAAATCACGTCGATGAACCTCGTCATTTGACTCGCTGAAAAGCCCCACCCGTGTTGAAGACGCATCGGGTTTTACTTGTCGCTAACGTTCTTATGATCTAAACTGATGCTGGATCGGATGATGAAGCTGTTCTAGTCGCGAAAATCGTTCCAGCAGCACCAAAAAGCAACGAAGAAGAGCTTAACGGTGAAGACGCGGAACAGGTTGAACCACTCATGAGCCGAAGGCAAGCGGATCGTCCGTGATCATCAAGGTCGAAGCACACGCGCGGGTAGCCATCTCTCCACGATACCTCTTGTTCGTACGTGAGCTCTGCAGCATGCAGAGCAATAGCCTAAGCGTCGTATCCCATCGCTTGCGACGCAAGAACAAGTAACTCAAGCTGAAGAAGAGCTCGCCCGTGCCCGGTGCCTAAGCTTTGGTATCTATCACCGCTGCTATGGCGGACATGGTAGACCGGATCGCAGGCCAGCTCCTCGCCAGGCAGGCAAGATGAAGGCGTTCGTGTGCATTGGTGCATGTGCAGTATACTTGTCGAATAGTTAAGGCGGCAGCGATCGCAGCGTACTTGAATGAACGAATCGAAACGCGAATTGAAAGTAGATCCATGCCTCTATTTCATCTATATCAGCTCACATATTGATCATAATGAATTCGACAGTTGACATGAAGTTGTTCGGTATAGTTGCTCAGCAAGAGCATGCACCATTTAAAGTGCTGCTTTTCTAGCTACTCTCATGCACTATTTATAATGCTGGCTGCCAATACTCGAGTGCTACATTCCAATCCTATGGTTGCTATGCTCCAATTTATAGTAAGTGCCAGTCGCTGTTGTTTTAGTGCTGACCACCCCCACATCAGTGGTGATAAACGACGCCATAGTGAAGAAGGATAAGCTGATTGGTGTTTTCGTCTTCTCCTCCCCGACAATAGGTTGGGGAGCTATCCGACCAGACGCTGAGTTCAAGCGTTGGTCCGGCGCTGCTGCAGCAAGATATCCACCCTGGTGGACACTAGCTGCGCTCGCTGAAGCATGACGGGAGGGTCCAAGGGACCGCGCTGACATCGCTGACGCGTGGCACTTTACCGTGACTTTCGCAAAGTCGAACCGGAGCTTACGCTCAAGACGCACAACGATCTCAGATAAGCTGGCGCGCAGAGCCTCGAGAGACGAAAGACGTCGCGCTCGCTCCACCCAGTTAGAGAACTGAGCATTGTGGTGAAGCAGGGGTCAAAATTTGCGCGATGGAAGGCGACTCGAAGGATCGTGACTACGATAGCTCTGCGCAGAGTTTGATGTCCGAAATATCCTGAGCATATGTGGTCCCATTTGCCGTAGGCAATTTGACTGACGAGGTCCACACAGTCATCACTTTACTCTCTGTCGCTATGGTGTGTATGATGGGTATATCGCGCTCGCCGGAGAAACGGTTGACAGCCTTGCGCTTGTTCAAGTACTGTTCTGGCTTCTCACAGTATATTCAGGAATTGGCATGCCTGGTGGTCTATAATGTTATACTTCGAATTAAAAGCTTTCAATGGTAGTATAATACAAGCGAAAACGCCCAAACAAGACTTAGCTGCACTTGGGTCATCTGCAAAGACGAGACACTCGTCGTTGCGATGAATTCAGGCGGCTGACAGTCATTCTGATCGCTCACATTGAAGATCGAGACATTCCCTGGGTAAATCAGCAAACCAAGAATCGTTGCAGAACCCACATTGTAGCCTGCGTGCACACCAAGTGGAAGTTGTGTTGGGCTAACTTCAAATGCGCTTGGTTGGAGATGTACGGTCGTGTTCTCTGGAACGTGCATGGTCTGCACGAGCATCTACTACCCGGACGAATAATCCGCTGGAACGCTTCCACCGTGAATTGAACGACTCTACATCCAAGCTATCAACAGTTTTCGCGACTATCCAGTGGTCACGTCGCTGTATTGGTTACTGTGCGTGTGTGTGGGGGGGGGGGGGGGGGGGCGAGAACGATCGCGCTGAATCGGAAAGGGAGCCCGAGAGTGGTGTCTCTGGAGACGACAATGAACGCAACGATGCAGTTGCTGAACCGAAAGAAAAAACTGCTGTGATTTAGCTATAATGGTAGCTGGGGACAGACAGTTCTAATTTAACCTTGAATACATGTTACGTAGATGTTCAACAGGCTGAACAATGGCCGGGTCTGGTATATCCGCCTGCTTCACTACCTGACCTATTGGGCATGCTTATCAGCATACGACCCAATAAAAAGTTAATCGTTTTCGATTTCTAAAAAGCTAGCCCACCCAATGTTTTGGCCAATGGGACGCGAGTCTTGCCTTTGTCCTGAATACCAGACCGAGAACCCGCGCAGGCCGGTCAAACCAATCCATAAGGTGCTGGATCGCCCCTCGCCTAGTGGGTTTTGGCGTTTCCTAGAAACGAGCTAGGCTTCTGCTCAGTAGAGGAGGTTCGGCTCGACGGAGCCTGGCTCCGCTTGCGCAGCGGGCAACCCGGACGAAGGTGCTCAGTGCTTCCGCACACGTAGCATCGACAGATGCTGATTCGCAGCTCACCAGCCTGAAGCTCAGCTTTCTCGTCTTCAGCATAGCTGAGGTCCATAGGCACTGCGCCATTGGATGCGTCCGAGGCTCCGGAAGAGCTGGCTTGGGAAGTCGTCCAACCAAGTCGCGCCGACATGAAGATAAATTCGTCGTTCAACGCCACGTCTCGGCCTCCTCGAAAGAGGTCAGGTGAACACGGAAGACTTCCGGCCTGGCCACACCAGTGCGTAGGCCTTCCATGAAGACGGTCACCGTGACCACCTCAGGAAGAGGGTCCGCCATACCGGCGATGAGAGTTCTCAATTCCTGGACGAAGTCCAACAACTCCTTCTCACCCTGGCAGGTAGACAGGAAGCGTGACCTCACGCGATATGCCTGGTTAGGCAGCGAGAACACTCGCGAGAGCTGAAGCTTCAGCTGATCCCAAGAGGGGGAACGCAGGTTCCACAGACGAGACACAGGGCAGGTCCCATTCTTGGGCTCTACCGCCGAGCTAAATGATACCGAGCGCCACAAGCTGCTGCTCAGTGTCTTGAGCACGACGGACGTCATGGCCATTTCGACCTATCGGGTCCAGAGCAGGAGGCTTTCGCCTTCCTTGACCTCAAAGGTCTTCACGCTCACCATCAGCGGTTTAGCTCGGGGAGCATCATACGATGCTGGCCTACGCGTCTCAGACATGTGGGCCTCGGTCATATTATGTTGCACGTGCCCCAACCGATCAATATCATACTGAGCACAGCAACAACAACGCGTGCGAGAACAACAATAATGACTAAGAACAACAACGGCTGCAAGACATCGAAGACAAGACCGGCGACAACAACAGCGGACCTACAGCTTTATTGACCTAACTGGACAATTGCTGTTTGACGTATTTTTTTAAATACAAGGTTTACCAGTCTCTTTTACTAGTTCGAGCTTCGTGACGCACACGGCACATCTGTCCTCTACCGCTCATCGATCCTCTGGACAGAGATAATGCAGTGGTTTGAGGCTATCCGCCCACACGACCCTGACCCTCAATTCATTGTAGTGGTTGTGTTCGAAACCTTGGACATGATCGACATCGTAAGTTGGGCATCCACCCGAGAAGCCGTGGCTGCGACGTAGCAACGACAAGTACGTCCTTGCCAGCTCAACGGACAGCGATGTCAGGGGTTCCAATGAAGTCGACCAGCGCACTCTAGTGTGCAAGACCCCATGTCGGTAGACAGACCCGCGTAAATACTCGTACGCGTAGGCGGGCTCTAGAGAGTGCGCACATTCCGTAACCTCCCCTGGACGTCTCCAGACGTGCGTTGACCGCGTCGGAGCCTTGCATAGTAAGATGAGCCACACAGTTTGGGTGTGACGAGACCGGTGAGATATTTACTTGCAGTAGGGGACGAAAAAAAACTCTGATTGTTTATCTGTAGGTCGCCACTACTCGGCTGCCTGTGGTCTACAAGGGAAAATCCTTCTTCTTGGTTCGATGGCATCTAGGCCTAGCGTTTGATATCTTGATCTCAGTATGTTTCGGTTCGTCCGTCGGCGGATTCCGCCAATTCCAAGTACCCGTGTCAAGGCAAGAAGTACAAGCTGCCGGCTGCTGGTCAAGAGGTCAAAACCTTGGGATCTTGTGTTCAAGCCTGCCCAGTGATTTACATGACCTTGGCCGCAGTTGGCCGCAGATGACGGTGGTTCCAGATTCTTGACCGCAGATTGTTGGTCGCGGATGCGTTCAAGATCCTGCACGCAGACCCAAAGAGGCAACCATTTAAGGGGCGTCTACTTCAAGTCCAAGGTATAATCAGATCAAGTCAAAGCCATTGAAGTCCAAGGATCGCCGTCGGAATACTCAAGTCGAAGTGAACTGCTGGGGTGCACGATATTTGCGGTCAGAAGGGGGCGGGATACCGTATGCGATACGTTCGCATACAGCGCTTTCAACTACCCATTGGATTCACTAATTTGAGGGCGAGGGGCGGCCTGAACGGAAAGATTATCATATGATCCCCTGCGAAAGCGGAGGCCGAAGTGGGCATTCCAAGGCGTTCGTATTTATATCGCTCGCGCAGCATATCTTCGCAATCACAAGTC
This sequence comes from Phytophthora chlamydospora, assembly GCA_012295415.1. Classification (NCBI taxonomy): domain Eukaryota; phylum Oomycota; class Peronosporomycetes; order Peronosporales; family Peronosporaceae; genus Phytophthora; species Phytophthora chlamydospora. Next base: position 12,066 of record JAABLK010000541.1, on the reverse strand, counting down.
GGGTGAACACGATTTATATTTTGCAGCAAAGCTCTGTATTTCCTCTTTTAAGCTGTTAAACAACAGCTTCAAAGCCGCTGATCGCTTTGCGCAGCGCTGACATGAAAAACGCATCTCCGTCGAGAACGCCAATAAATCAAGGCTACAACGCACCACATGGTCAGACATATGGTTTTGAGTGAACCTTGGCTCGAAATTTACCAAACCCGTTGTATATTACAAAAGTGAATTTCAAGTCACCTGAGAAACAGCATATTTACAACTCAACTTCGTACTCGACATTGCAAAGGTCTTCACCTGCACTTGGCTCAAATGCCTACGCAGTAAGATCAGCACGCGGTGGCATTGGCAATGCTGCAGCCTGAGCTTCCTCGAGGTTACCACTTCTTGCTTTTGAATCTTCTTGTACGCACCGGTATATTCACTCTTACTGATGGCAGCGAGCCCCTCACTAATATTCTCACCGAAGTCAGCTAGGTAGTCCGGTTCTTTAGCCCCCCCCCCCCAATATCGTCTCGATCGATTGGAGCTCTGGATGATATGGGGGCGTGTAGAGCACTTGGTGACCAACACTACGGGCTTTCACGACTGCCTGGCTGGACGAAACTAAACGCACATAAATATAAACGTGCTTTAATTTGCTTCCATAAATAAGAGCCCACATCCATATTACCTGAGCAGCGACGACGTGCAACTGCTTCCTTGTATAGTGCACTGGGGTGGAGCACCTTTTGTTTCGAAGCCACTCGATGGGTTCAGCTTTCCGAGCTGTGCTTGGTGGTGGCGCATTGGTCCGGACATTGTGGTACGAAGCCCCATCTATATGGATGCGGCAGCTATCGTACAGCGGTAGCACAGAAACCTTCAAACCAGCGGTTAAAAAGATCCCCAGTGAAATTTACGTGGCAGTCGTCCTCGCTAGTTTTGTAGTGTACTCAGTGAAGGCAGGGGCCCATTCAGCAGTGAGCTTGCCGTTTTTGACGTAGACAATGCCAGCACCGACGATGCAATACCGCTGGCCTTTGCCGCTAGCAGTATAGTGAAGGGAATTCTTGAAAATCCACCTACATGGTTAACGTTACAGTAACATTCATCCAGGTAAACCTCCGACAGCCTACGATATCTACGTTCATTTAGGTTTGAAACTTTGTTTTTGCAAGTACACACTCCGAAAAACAATATTACCTTCTGAGTCAGCTCGAGGATCACGTGAACGACCACGAATGTAGGTCGCATCCATTCGAGTGAGCTCTTTTCTCAAGGTCCGTGCAGGAAATGAAACACCTGTCAAGATTTTGACCTCGGCTACCAAAATATTCGATGTGGATGGCTTCTTCGATAAATTACGGTCATTTAAAATGTCCGATAAATACCATGAAGGTGCCCCGCCTCTGACCTTGGAGGCCTCCCACGCGGCTTGATGTCCATCGTGAAAGTTGCGTCGTGGTGCTTGTTCCAGTGCGCCACCGTGCACTTCATCATGTCCATTGAAACCTGCGACAGTCAGCTACACGCTGACGTAGGGCTCGCTTGTCGGGGTCGCGTCCTTCATGAGCTTTGCCCAAAAAATACTCGTGTGCATGCACGATGAGCATTTTCTCGTAGGCCGTCAGATGCCTCATGGCGAAAGCAAAACCGAAAGTTTCCTTTTCCATCAATGCACAGCCGGTTGGGGGAATGATCATGTTAAGCGGAAGCTTATCTACCGCGCTACAGATCGGGCACCGATCTGAGCCCAGGGCGTGGAGTGGTGGGTGTCTTGACGCGAGGGTGCTTGGGCGCTCGATGCGAAGTGAGCGGCCTCCTCGGCCTTCCGCCGGTGGTTACGACCTCAGCGTCTGAGCACCCTGGTCCGCAAACTCCTATGTCAGGATCCTGAAACTCCAATGAAGCGATGCTCAGTGAGAAACTCCCAAAGTTGAGAAGTAGAGGCTTGTGGAAATGGTCTTAGAATTTTCGTGCGGTGAGAACTTTTGATTTTATAGCCAGAAGAAAATTATGGTGGTGGGTTTGATCGTGCCAGTACAATGAATGGGAGTTTGTCTAAAGAAGCTAAGGTTTTGCATGACGTTAGATGATGGTCTGATATATGTGGTGACCAAGTTTATAGCGATGCAGTGCATTTCCATAGTCCTGTTCCCTGGTCAGCAAGGAATCAGCCACCTAGTTCTATTGCAGATTCCTGGTCTCAGTTGCGTTGCGTCGAGATAAAGTCACCTTAACCTCACTCTAACGCACGGAACACACGCGAATAACATGTCTATAAATAGATAAAAGCATGATCGTCAGTATTTTGCATGCATGCTGTGACATTTCTCAAATGGACCATTAGTCTCCCTAATTCACGACCATTAGTGCGTAAAATATGGACCATTTTGCGTTGCCAAGCCCAACTTGACGAGAATAGAGCGATATTCGTAGCTGGATCACAGCTTCAGCACCACCTCCTAGATGCTCTCGGTGTAGCCAGGTGTATTGCAGACGTGTAAATTTACTGTGGACCAATATTCAAGCTTCTCCGACGAAGAGCGCAAGTAGTTACTCTCAACCGGTCAGAGGTACCGTCAGGTTTCGTGGCAGGAATCAGTGTTAAAACTATATACAAAAAGAAAATGTTTCGAGACCTTTATTTAAAATTCACTACAATTTTAAAAGGAAAAGAATATTGCATTGAATCGATACTTGTTGACCTGGAGCGAAATAATCCACCGTTTCCAAATAAACCCGCTCGGTTGGTTGTCCCACTAGACCTAGTAGAGAGTTTAGAAGTGGCTTTGTATTTGTAGAATGCAGAAAGTTGGTCACAAACTTCTCAATCACTTTATAGAGAATGCGATCGGATTAACCCTTTCGCGATCTACCTCGCTTCACTATAGTATAAAAATCTTAGTCATTTTATTCTTCAAGGGCGAAAAATTCGCCCTGTACGGAAATCACGGTACTCGTCTTGCGGCATATGCAACTTCAATGATTTGCATGATGCTCTTGATGGATGCACTTACCTTCGGTTTCGTATGCCTACATGATGTGATCGTACTGTTTATGATTGTTATAAAGCTGGTTCAACTTATGTGAAAGGTCGCTTTTTTCGACCTTTCAGAGGGGCATTTTCTACCGTGTTTTGAAAAACGCCTTAAAGGGCAAAAAATGAGCCCTTTCATCGCGAAATGGTTAAGAAGGGTTAGCTTGAGCCCACACTGCGCACGCAACAGAAGCTACAAGCTGCGGCGAGGTTTTTCGAAAAGTCGCTGAAAGACGACAAAGGTTGCCGACTTTGTCGCGACAATTATTATGAAGGAACATCAGCTAAGTTCGCACGCCTATTTTATGTTACTGCATTGTACGAAGCACACACTGCAAAGCGTCTCTAGACTCGAAATGCCTGTAATAGCCCGCAGGGTCCGTACGGTGGGCCGAATAAAGGAATTGCCACACCGTTGTAAAATTGGTACACCTGTTGATATAGATATTGAAAGTAAATGTATACCTTTTGAGCTTGGAATTCTTCGTACAGGGCTTTTGATGATGACAAACCCTCGCCCGATAATCAGTCTTAATATGTGCCTTTATGCATGTAGACATTAAAAAAGTGAATAAAAGTAGTGTGCAATGCGAACAATCGGACTGCACACGAACAGCGGCAACAAGGGTTAGATTAAGGAGGGCCATTTGCCCCGACAGCCATATAATAAAAAAGTCAAAATCTGTTAGAAACGTGTGGCTACTTGCTAGTCTACCTTGGTCTCCAGTCTCGTGCCCTCTCCGCACTGCTAGAAGAGGCCAAGACGCGAGACTATGCACGTGTCTTCAAGGCAGTAGGGAGTGTCAAGGACGACTCGTTTTGCGAGCAGTCTCGTGTCACGGCGATGTCCGGTGGAGTCGTCGATCTGAAACTCGCGCTGAGCTCGGCGGTGGAATGTTTCGACACGGGGTGGATCCTAGCTGAGTTTTCTTTCATGAGGTCAGCCTCAGAACTACCCCGAGAGCATGTTGGCAATGGTCAAGAAGAGGAAGAAGGTCCTGTGAGCATGAATATCGCCCTTAAAGGGACTCGTCTTCGACTTTACGACGGATGCACTGATAAAAATAAATAAGCTAAAGCGACGATGATAGAGATCCCGGTCGGGTTCTGTGTCATCTTCCGTGGTGGTTTCATCCACAGCGGAGTTGCTTTGGACGCCATCAACCACCGAATTCACTGCTACCTGGTTCAAGTGGACGCCAGACATCGTCTCCAATGTTCTTCCACCTCAATTTGATTGTGATTGGTGTGAGTTAAAGCTTGAAGAGTCCAACAAGATGTGTCAGCATCGCCTCTACCGCGCCAAGACTCCTGCCGTAGTGGTGAACCAGGCCACGGTGAGCGCTACCAAAGCATCCCGGGGTGGCGATGTAATATGTGTTGCAAGGCTTACAATAACGGCAGCCCCTATAGGACGCACGTAAGGCGAGGATATACCAAAAAGCTAAAGGCCAACTAGGACATGATTAGCTAGCAGTCAATAGCGTTATTCGATTCGTAGAGGGGGGGGGGGGCTGCAATACAAGCCTGCAGATCCACAATACCTTGGAGGAAGACTTACCTCATAAAATGCCAGAGTGTCCTGTGTATGATTGATGCTTGTGGCCATCAGCGGTGAAAGTAACGTGACCGGATTCCCGAGATGTGATCCGGTGGATCGGGAGACTGGCGGAGGTGTTGCAGGACGGTCGAGATCAACGCGCTAAATATAACGGGGTCACGCAAAGAGGTATGCTCGTGATTTCGATCCCGGCGAACCGCACGTCTACCTCATTATGTTTGAGCTTGATTTGTGTATGCTGGCGCAAGGATGCGACCGGGTAGAGCTAGCTTGACTCCTGTCGATCCACCAGTGGAATGCAAAGTCATGAAGCCTGAACGAGCACTGTCCATTGGCTTATGTTAGTGATACCAGCGTAAACGCAGGGCTGCTCGTGAACGCTTCGAAAAACACCAGCGCATTGGCCCCGATCAGCTCTTGTGAGCCCAGTCATCCTTGCTTGCTCCCACAATGCTCGAGGCTGCGTGAGGGTCCGCTCTGTGACAATATGAGAGACACCAGCAAAGCAATTTCCCTGTAGGACGTACGGGACGCGCACTGTATTACACTCAGCAACGATACTAGTTGCTGATGCAGCTGCCTGCCACCATGGTAGCAATGTTTGATAGACAGAGTACAAATCGCCACGACATCCGTGGAGCCAAATCTTACATTTGGCATGGGTTCCATCCACGAAGGAAGTGTCACGGATACCATAGTGCTAGCCCACGTGCGGACTAGTTTGATCTTGTATCTTCACCAATTTTAGCTGCCCAGGAGCCTGTATGAACCACAGAGATGTGTACAAGTTGCATATGCTCAACATAGTGGCAACGACTGGCTTTAACACTGTTTTACCTATCGCTCAATGTTGGCTGCCTCGAGAACGAGAATCAGACTGCTACCACTGGGCGATTGTGACGAGGCAAAACGGGGTTTTCCATGGATCCATCTCTGTCCCGCCACGTGGAGGATTGCAGCGATCTGATTGGCTGGTGGCTCGGCTTTAAACTTGGTGAGATTGTGTGCAACGGGCTCCGCCGGTGTTCCGCTGAACGATGCGGCGAGGGTCTCAGGATGGACCTTTAGGCTTGGAAGCCTGCGTTCAAGATGACGATCTCTGAACACAGACGTTACGTCTAGGCCGCCCTCGCCCTCAAGTGGGTTAACCCAATGGGGAGTTGAAAAAGCTGTATGCGAACGTATTGCATACGGTGTCCCGCCTCGCCGAGTCCCTGCCGGCACATATCGTGCACAAGGATCCCGCCAAGTCCAAGCGCCCCGTGACGAAGCTAGAATTACAAGCTGCTCGTCGCTGATCAAGAAGTCAAGGCTGGAGATCTGCGTTCAAGCCTGCACAGGATCAGAGCCTTCGTCGCATATGACCACAGAACCTTGACCGCAGATAAACCTGGTCGCAGAGCTTTGATCGCAGATTGCTAGTTGCCGATGCGTCCAAGATCTCTGATCGCGGAAGCGTCCAAGACCTTGGCTGCTGCTGTGTCCAAGACCCTGGTCGCAGATGCGTTCAGGACTCACATTCAGTGTAACATGTCATGTTTACTTGAAGTCCAAGGTATACTCAGATCGAGTCAAATCCAGTGAAGTCCAAGGTTCGTCATTGGACTAACCGGGCTATACTCAAGCCAAGTCAAAGTGGACCGCTGGACCGACGGACGAACCAGAGCATACTGAGATCAAGATATCCAACGCGAGGGCGAAATGCCATCGAACACCGAAGAACCAAGAAGAAGGATTTTCCCTTGTAGACCACAGGCAGCCGAGTAGCGGCCGCCTACAGATAAACAATCAGAGAGTTTTTCGCCTCCTACTGCAAGAAGAGCCTGCCAGCCAGGAATCGGGTCCGTCGATCGCCAACCTGATTAAGCCTGAACTCGCTGAGCACTTCAAATGCACAAAAGTACGACTGGTTCCCGCGCGATCACAATCAGGAAGTCGCTAAGTATGACGGGCGGACGGCAGGTCTGTTCAAAAGGGATGGTGAGGTGATGCTATGGTCAGCTTGTCGTCGACGAACTATCATTGCTACCCACCCGAGGGAGGTAACAAGATTAAGGAATCGGCTAAGGGTGTGCAGCAATGGAACGGTAGGAATGGAGATATCCTAAATCAAGCTGGTTTCGAGTCGGTCATCACAGAGAAGATCTACTAACCGTGGCTTCCGTATCGATAAGCTTACGAAGTCATCATCACGTATGAACAACACAAAACGGCTATTAACTACAGGTATGACAAGAGGATGGTACTAGCGGACGGGAAAAGTACAGTTCCGCTATCCATATGAGCTGACTAGTCCTAGAAAATCTTTTTTTTATATGGGTACATACAAAGTGAGTTGATCTTGATACATAAACATTATATATACAATATCAAAATATGCACCACTGTAAACATAACAATCATGAACTTCCCCATTCAATCTGAGCAGATCACTATCGAGGTGTCTATCAGTACGCAGACGAAGAGCCCTATCAACATTTCATCGATCGGCTATATCAGTATACGGCGTATGGGTCAATTGATGATTTGAGATATACTATGGAATTATATGAATCCTGCTTTATTGGTCGTATTATTGGAGATCAGGTTACTATTGAAATGCTGCGAGAAGTCTATCAGCTCGCTGATGAAGATCTATACCAATCGTTTATTGATGAGTGATGATGATACCCCCACTCATTTTTGACACTATTGATGAGCTAGAACAGCGTCTGATTGAGTACGAAGAGGAGATCGTTGGAAATGAAGAATTGGATGACGAAACGACAGCACGCTATAGTCATGAGGCTAAGGAGAACAAAATCTTCAATGAATGGAGAGAGCACTATCTGATCCATTTGTTTGGAGAGGACCATGCAAATTTTAATATTTCATACCTAAGAGTAGTGAATAGGACTTTCGCGGAATGTGCGAGAGGCCACCATCAAATGCTTGCTAAAGACTGTATCATGAACCAAGCAAATTGGTTCCGTCATCGGTGCTTAATGAAGGAGTCTGTCCACAATGATCTAATCGCTATGGCAATGCATCCCTCTCGCATTAAGACACAGTACGAAACACGAGCGGGCTGGTCAATCTTAAGACGCGACTGGTATAAGAATTGATCAGCTGAGTGTCAGACATGTTTGATAGCTGGTAGTATATAGAGACAGGCAAACTCGCTTCAAATTAATTAAATATGGACCTGATCAAAGCCATAACGTCTGATCATGACTTATCAAGCTTGCAGGCAGTCTTAATGTCCACTTAGATGCTATTTACGAGTCTAGCGAGATTAAGAGACCGCTATCATACTATCATTGACAAAACATATATGCTTAGGGTGGTTTTAGCACGGTTTGGATAGTCTTAGCATCTGATAGCATCAAAAAGCACTCGATGTCATCATACTGATCTACACATCTACACGCAAGCGTGTCCCGTACGTAATTGACCTTAATCAGGACTCGTACGCAAATGGTGTAATCACTATCGACGCTACGTCCCAGCTAAACGGGGCCGAAGGTTTTGCTTGTCTTCGTGGTGCTTACATCATGCTTCCTTACAAAGTATCGATGAAGAACACTCACGGTTCTCAAGCTCTTGCCGCCGCTGATAACCGTCTCTCTGTCGGTCTCAAGTGTGGTGTTTGGAACGTTATCGATGCTATGTCGCTCGAGCTTAACGGTAAGTCGATCCTGCCTATGACGGAGTACAAGATGTTCGCTAACAATCTTCGCGCTCAAGCTGAACTTATCCCTGCATACGTTGAAAAGCATGGCGCTGAATCGTTCGTATACCCTGATAGCTCTGGTTCGCTTCAGTGCTACAACAAATGGCGATGGCTACTCGAATACTGCTTCTGATCTAACTGGTGCATTGTCGGTTCCATCAACTACTGGATCCGGTGATCAGAGTGCTGATGACGGGTTAGTAAAGCGTCTTCTACCCAATCTCCCTGTGTCCGGGGCTATCAACACTAACAGTAACGTATAGTAATAATAAACGTCTGGGGAGTTTGAACGTGGGTGTCTACTACATCTATCCCGATAAGGAGCAAATTTACAATTCATTCCGTTATCCACGATGTAGTTGCACATGATTATCGATATGAGCTGTTATTATATAAATCACACATCCATCGTTCAGGATGAAAAAGTTTGTATTGCGCGCTTCCTTTTGAGTTAAGAAGCGCTTCTTCTAAGCTCGTTGCTTTACTGGTTGGACCCCATATTAGACGATGGAAAGGCAACGGATATAAGGGTAGGGAGAGGGGGGTTGAACATGGTTTTAGCTACTTACTAGATTGACTGCTTACTGGGGTCTGCTGTCACTCGTATTGATAGATAAATGCTTTTTTATAGGAAGTAACGAAAGGGTGCACAACGGGACGTGTGGGTGGGTGTGGGGAACAGATTTTTTTGTTTTTTTCAAAACCTGACGTCAAACACTACTTCGGATGATGTAATGAACAACCCAGGGCCTGCCAAGGATCCAGCGTTGCAGTGTTTGTGCAGCTTCAACGCGTTTAGCAGCATTCGACGTCCCAGTAGCACTGAGTAGTATTGAAAAATAAAGACTAGTGTTTCAAGCTGCGGGAGGACAAGCCCATCACGCAGATACAGAAAATAGATCTGAAAATTGACTTGACGCACATCACGGTTGCAGTGGTCTGTAATGCTGATGGTCGTGATGAAATACGATAATTCATCACAGGCTATGAGTTTAAGGCGCTAAAGCCGCGGTCCAACGAGGAGAAAATTGGCGAGCAGTTTTGGAGGAGGTTCTACTAACGCAACAACGAGAAAGCATGAAGAACAGACACATTGTTCTGGAGTGATCAAACAGGCTGAAGATTAAAAAGCTTGAGTGCCGTTGCCATATTGTGTTGGGCTTGGCCAATACGTCATGCACAAGGGGCTTAGTATCGAAGCTTTGTTTTGTCTCGCACACGACATCAATCACTGAGCTTTGTATGCTAGAATTATTATTCGATCAAACGATAATACCCTTCAACAGGTGCTAGACGTTGAATAGCGTGCTCGCAGCACGATATCTACAATGTGGACAACTCACTGCGATATGTTGGGTGAAGTCATGTTGGCGTAAAACGATATCCAATGACACTATTCGGAAATGCTTTCGACACGGTGGAGAATTTCCAGGTCAGATAACGTATCGATGTGCAAGCTGGGAAGCCGACCAAACGATCAACAAAACTTTCGAAGATCAAGTACAAACGGGGCAAACCATACCCCGAGGTGTAGCTCTTCGTTGGTGTGGACAGGGCCACGAACTACACATTTGCCCGCCCATAGTTGGCACATCAACATCCAAAGTCGGCAGCTTTTTTTTAATTATATTTTTTGCCAGAGCGAGAATCCCAAACTAAGCAGTACCACTAACCCTAGTGCAATCAAAGCTGGCTAATCCACACTCAAAGTCGGCATGCTGTACTTCTCCTCTCCCTACAAATCCACCTACTCGCCGTACACCATGTCCTCGAAGCGAATTGCAGCGTTGACGAACTTCGCAGCATGCAACTCCATCTTCTGCACCATGCGCTGCGTGATCTTCGGCATGTTCACGTTGGCGGCGCGTTCGAGAATGCGCATGCGCGCCTCGGTCTTCGTGATCGGCTCGCCGTCGCTGATTAGTACGGGATCCAGGATCTCCTCCCTAGCAAGAGCTAGGTACTGCTTGATGTGTGCCTTTAGAGAACTGAAGCAGTTCTCTATCGGGTTACACATTGGGCTGTAGGGTCCCAAGCGTAGGAGAACGAGGTCGTCGTGGGCAGGCACGAGCTCTTCCGTGCGCGAGTGGGCCGGCGCGTTGTCGAACACGACAACAATGTTCTTGTTCGTGTACCAAATACTCGGCGGTGGTGCGAGGGAATCCGTTGTGGCGAGCGACGGCGCGCCAGTCTTGGCCGTTGTTGAAGGCCTCGAGGACCCGGCGGCGTTCCTCGGGCGTGTGGCGCTTGAGCGTGGACTGGGAAGGCATCTACACAATGCTCCGTACAATTGAGAGTGAGGATTGAGGCGCGCCACACGCATAGCTTCGCGCGCGCGGGAGTTCCTCGTCGGAATCTCGTCGGCGGTGACAACTTTGAATGTTGATTAGTCGACATTGAATGAGGAAAAAGGGTGGGGTTTCTTAAGTTGGGCACGTTGACGACGCCCAAAATTAAAGCTGCCAACTTTGGATGTGGATTTGCACAACTATGGGCGGGCAAAGGTGTAGTTGTTTGGCACCCTGACGTACCGCAACCAAACGATGCCCCTACTGTCGGCGCTGATCAAGCAGTACATCAAACCGAGGTACGCCCATTGGATTTGTATTGATGATTTACTTTCTAACACGTCTCTGTTGAGGGTAACCATCATGTCCGACCAGTTTGCATCCTATGTTTCTGGCAACCAGAAGCACACGCTGGTCAACTACACGTCGCTGTGCGGGATGCAGTAAAAGCACGGATGGGGCAAACGCTATGCGAATTCTATTGAGACTATCACCGGTGAGCAAGACAAATGGATCAAAGGCACGCGGACATTCAAATCAATCATATTTGTGGTATAGTGATCAGCATTATTCCGACGTACCTGGATGGTTACATGTACGTGTGGGGGTCGGGACTCCTGCTTGGGAATCCCACATCGAATGGTGCGCTGTTGGCACTAGTGGAGAAAATTAGGAAGTACACGTAAGACGTTCAATATATTTGTTACGTTCACTACTTTGCCCATTGTACACACTACCTAAACGACACCAAGTCCTAGACTTGGAAGAATCAAAGAGGGGTTGTGTGGCAGACTCGACTGTGGACTTTACTCATGGTCTAAGGTGCCATGATGGAGGGAAGCGAGGTTTTAGCCCCTCCCTCTACAAATCATAACTATCTGCGAGGTCCTGTCACAGAGCCATTAGGCTGGCAGTTATTGTATAAATATTGACCACGCATGCAACGTGGTGTGCAACGGCGATTTGATTGGCGTAAACTAGCGAACTATACGCGGAGAGCAGGATTACCGCCTCGCTGCTTGTCGTGGCGAAGAGCTACGAGAATTGCCGTCACCGAAAGCTGCCTCCCGTACACTGTGTAGATCTTATCATTGGCAGCATCACTGGTAAAACCAGCGCGAACAATGCCTGTGACAGCATCCCAGAACACCTTTCTCCGAGAATATGCGAACTTGTTCGCGCCACGCTCTGCTGCCGTGAAGTCTCTCGCTGGCTTCAAGTTGCTGGCTCCGAACTCATACTTTCTCCACAGCTCGTACAAATCTTTCGTCCGCCTCGACAGCTTCGCATGATTGGCAACTTGAACAGCAACATGATCTCATCTCCATCGGCCTCTCTAGCGGGCTGAGGTTGCACTACGCGAGCTACCGACTGTAAAGCAATACGGCACAGCAACGCCAGAACCATTTGGCGTTCACGTTGAGTATCAGTACGCAGGCGAAGCACTTCATTGAGCACGTTAGCATTTTGACGCTGCATAGCG
>JAABLK010000540.1:3646-23597 GCA_012295415.1 Phytophthora chlamydospora | reverse complement strand
CCAGGTAGCTTGACAAGTGAACCCATAGCCAGACCACATGCACACGTGCATATAACAGGAGAGGGCGGGGATTGCACCCTCGTCCGTTGGCACAGGATAGGATATTTTCAGTGCCCTCCGTACCTTAACACGCGCATCCTTGATGATACTACTTGTTGAAGTTGCACCCAAGTTGCCCCCAAGTTGGCCTCGCCAATTTGGCGGCCAAAGGCGAGTCACCATCGGGTGTCGGCGATGCCGCCATTCTTGCAAAGTCCAAGCTTCGCCAGCGCTGAGAAGCTTAGGTCTTTGCATTCCCGCACTATGGCCGCTCAACTGCAAGTACGCGCTGGGATCTGCCCAGCTTTGAAGCTGCCCCGCACGATCGCGTCGCGCAGTTACCGTTAGTCACCTACCCAAACGGCTGCGACTCGTGCACTCCTGTCCACAACAAAAGACAGCTTGCTGCGAACAGGAGCACCTTGTCAACGGGATCAGCTTGATGCAACCTATCGAACACAATATTCCCATAAAGTATGCCGCTGCGCAGGTTGTTCTCAGATCTGATACCCGATCCGCTTGAAGTTACGGCAAGCCGACGCAAGCCTCAACCAGCCTGCCGCCTTGACCGCACGCTCCCCCATTACCATGGCGCTGCTGAACGTGCGGGGCTTCCGCGCCCTCCTGCTCTCGGGCCGCGGCTTCGCGTCTCATGCAGGCGTGCTCGGCTCCTTCTCCAACGTGCTGGACGGCGCGCTCAGCGTCAAGTCGGCACAGTTCCAACAGTCCCAAGCGCACATGGCCAAGCTCACGGCCGAGCTGAAAGAGCGCGTGGCGGCCGCGCGACTGGGCGGCGGAGAGGCGGCGCGCGCCCGTCACGAGGCGAGGGGAAAGATGTCCGTGCGCGACCGCATCGACTCGCTGCTGGACGCCGGCTCGCCCTTCCTGGAGCTGTCGCCGCTGGCCGCCTTCGACATGTACGGTGGCGGCGTGCCTAGCGCCGGCATCGTGACGGGCATCGGCCGCATCAGCGGCGTGGAGTGTATGATCCTGGGCAATGACGCTACTGTCAAGGGCGGCACGTACTTCCCTCTCACCGTCAAGAAGCATTTGCGCGCGCAGGAAATCGCGCAGGAGAACCGTCTGCCCTGCGTCTACCTCGTGGACTCTGGCGGCGCTTTCCTGCCACTGCAGGCCGACATCTTTCCCGACCGTGATCACTTCGGCCGGGAGTTCTACAACCAGGCCAATATGTCGGCCATGGGCATCCCGCAGATCGCCGTCGTCATGGGCAGCTGCACGGCCGGAGGCGCCTACGTGCCGGCCATGTCGGACGAGAGCGTCATCGTCAAGGGAAATGGCACAGTCTTTTTGGGTGGCCCGCCGCTCGTCAAGGCGGCCACAGGCGAGGTGATCACCCCAGAGGAGCTGGGTGGGGCCGATGTGCATTGCCGCACGTCTGGAGTCACCGACCACTACGCCAACAACGACGCCCATGCGCTCGACATCACGCGGCGCATCGTCAGCAACTTGAACTATATCAAACAGCCTGCCGTCACCAAAACGGCCGTCGAGGAGCCGCTTTACTCGCCCGACAAGCTTGGCGGGATCATTCCTGTGGACTCAAGGAAGCCCTTCGACGTGCGGAAAGTCATCGCACGCATCGTAGACGGCAGTCGCTTCGACGAGTTCAAGAAGGAGTACGGTTCCACCATCGTCACGGGATTCGCTCGCTTGTACGGGAACCCGGTCGGGATCGTGGCCAACAATGGCATTCTCTTCTCCGAGTCGTCTGTGAAGGCAGCGCACTTCATCGAGCTGTGCAGCCAGCGTGGCATCCCGTTGCTCTTCCTTCAAAACATCACGGGCTTCATGGTCGGCAAGAAAGCCGAGCACGGCGGTATCGCCAAGGATGGCGCCAAGATGGTCATGGCCGTCTCCAACGCGAAAGTCCCGAAGATCACGTGCATCATTGGCGGCTCCTACGGCGCAGGAAACTACGGTATGTGTGGGCGCGCGTTCTCACCGCGCTTTTTGTACATGTGGCCGAACGCTCGCATCTCCGTCATGGGCGGCGAGCAGGCCGCGGGCGTGCTGGCTCAAGTGCAACGTGACAACTACGAGCGCCGCAAGGAGACGTGGTCTGCAGAGGAAGAAGCGGCCTTCAAGCAGCCGATTCTGGACAAGTACGAGCACGAGAGCTCGGCTTACTACTCGACGGCGCGCCTCTGGGATGACGGCATCATCGACCCCAAGGACACCCGCAAGGTGCTTGGACTGAGCCTCAGCGCTGCGCTCAACGAGGAGCCCAAAGAAACCAAGTTCGGCGTGTTCCGCATGTGAATACACGAGAAGCAGACAGCAAAGTGAGTAGATAGGTTAACCTTTCTTTTAAATCTCAACATCTCTTCTCTATTGCCAGGACGATGCATGCGGTCTACCGAAGCAGGCGTCTTGCACTCGTTGACGCAGAAACACGAACGTGAAAGCAAGGAGAGTTTCAAATCCCACCGGAGAAAGTCAAACCGGCGCAGCGACGACGACGAATTTAATGGCCGGCAGATCTGATGGGCGTCCTGCACTGGATGAGAAAGAACGGTGGCGGCTTACGCCTTCTTCTCCTCGGCCTTCTTGCTGGCCTGGAAACGCACGCCGCGCTGCAGCTGGTAGAGCTGCGCGGCCTCGTTTGAGGCGTGGCATGCCAGCAGCAGGTAGTTGCGCGGCTTGACCATCCATGCGAACCTCATGAAGATCAGACTGTAGATGGACAGAGCTGCACGCGACAACAATACATCGGCGTCAGCCGACTAGCTAGGCAGCTGCGAAGAGCTGCTTGAACGTACCCGACGTCATGTTGATGGAGATCACGTCCGCAGGCTTCCGCATGTCCGCCATAGCCTGAAGAAGCAGCAGCGAGCAAAGTCACATACACCAGTTAGCTCACTGAGTCCGTGGATGCCTCCTGTCTCCTCCAGCCATGAGCGAAGGAGCCAGCATTATGTCCTTTTAGCTCGGACAACAGTTCACAGAGGGGCACGTACGGCGAGCACAAAGCCCCAGTTGGCCACAGGGCCCCAGAAGTGCGTGGTCTTGGGGCCCGTGGGGCTGTTGATGAAGTAGCGAAGGCGACCGGCCATGGACATGGTCTGGCAACGTCCACCAAACCGCCGAAACGCGCGAATAGCAGCCGAAAGGAAGCACAAGCAGAACGAATGACACGTCAGTCGGAAGATCCATAGCACGAAGGAGGCGCGACGAGGGACGAGAACAGGCAGGGAAAGCTGGAGTTCCACTGCTTCCTCCGTCACAGACGCAGCCATACTCACGGATGTGTGCGTGTGGACGAAGCTTGAGGGGGACTGCGGCGAATCCGAACTGAAGAACCTCGATGCGATCGCCGGCGAGTGCCAATCACAACGGCACTCATCAACGGGACAGAGCGCGGATCTCTGTCCCATTCCCACTTAGGTGCGATTCTTCCAAGCAGCCCGTATCCATCACCCGCTTAGGTGCGACCCGTTGCGGTGATCTTGCTGCTTGGTGCTCGCTGCTGCACTTGCCGATCCGCATCCCATCGGATAGTTTACAACTGCGACACATGGAAAAGCTTTGCTTGGCGGCGGAGGGTCGAGCGGCAGAAGGCAATGTGCGCGGCGGGGTGAAGGCGTTGGTGTCGAGACGCGGGCTGGCTCTTCACCGCTGCTCTCGGAAAGAGGGTGTTTGCGCGAGCGAAGCTTTCGGCACGTGAAGCTCTTCATTGCTGCTTGGACGGAGAGCGAAGTCTTAACGATGGAGTGTCTGGTGGAAGTGCGAGCAAGTTTGACGGCGGGAGCATGATTTTGAAGTTCTAGGGCTTGATCTGGCTCGTTGTCGACTGGCGAATGCGGCCAACGGAAGGATCGATCAAGCGGTTGGAGGCACAGCTACCCGGACGTCGTCGCGAACCAAGCAGCCCCAGAGGATCTGCCCCAGAGCCTGCCGCCGAGGCCTGCCACGCGACTGACGCAATCACGGCGAGAGAGAAATGCCGGGGGTTGCACTGCAACAAGTTGAAGCTGCCGGACAAGACCGTCGCAGCGTCGCAGTCCTGAGATCGCCGGCAAGAAGCCCTCGGCCTCCTTCCGCCACGACACTGCAGCCCTGTTAAGTTAGTATCTCTACCGTCGCTGCATACTAAGTTGATCTGCATCGACAACCTGCAAGACGCTGCTGCTGTGACGGGGCGGGCCAGGCGAGTCAATCAAGTCAGCCGCAAGCTGAAGAAACCTTGTGTATGAAACACCATCGTGCATAGAGCCGGCGACAAAATCAGACGACCCATCTCCTTCGACTTGCACACGAGCTTTGACTCGACCCCAGCACCAGCAAGAAGCCTCTCGATGAAGACGCCGGAGCAGCGCGGCCGCTCGTACACGGAGCACTCGACGCTACTGTCCACGCCGTCGCCGTCGCGCTGGCGGCGCTTCCACGCGGCCCACCGGCGCCACACGACGCTGCGCCAGGACATCTGGACCGTGCTGCGCTTCCGCTCGTCGGTGCAGCACCGCTCGGGGCTGCAGTTCGCGTCTTACGTGCTGGAGCTGAGTGTGCTCTCACTCATCCTGCTGAACGTGGTCGTGGCCATCTCCGAGTCCGCGGCAGTCGTGCAGATCGACACGACGGGGTCGTCGTCCGGTCCAACGCCCGTGATCGACGGTTGGTCCGATATCTTCCTGTTGGTGTCCACCATCATCTTCTCCATCGAGTACGCGCTGCGACTGTGGTCCTGCGTCGAGGACGACCGGTACAGCAACGGAGCCATCAAAGGGCGGTGCGTGCAGAGCTAGCTGTCCGAAAGTTGGGTTTGGATGCACACAGTGTGACTTAGTTGGTGCTTGCCATGCCATCGACTGCAGGCTCAAATGGATGACGCGACCGCTCTCGCTGATCGATCTGGTGGCGCTGGTTCCGTTCTACTTGGAGCTCAGCATGGAGTTCGAGTACGCCTAGCTTTGGGGTCGTCGTAGCTGATGTTGTCTGACCGCCTAACGGATCTCTGACTGTGCCATAGCGCGCACCACCATGGAGGCTTGACACTGCGAAGCCTGCGACTGCTGCGGATCGTGTCGTTTCTCCGGCTGGAGCGCATGTACAACGCGATGAAGAACCTCCGCAAGATTTTTGCGCGCAAGAAGGAGGAGTTCCTGGTGGTGACGTACCTCACAGCGGTGGTGGTGCTCACGTCGTCGCTGCTCATCTTCTTCTTGGAGCACTTGGCGCAGCCCAGCGTGTTCTCGAACTTCGGGGTGTGCGTGTGGTGGTCCGTCGTGACGATCACATCACTGGGCTACGGCGACGTAGTGCCCATTACGAGCATGGGGCGCCTGCTTGGCGGCTCGCTCGCGCTCTGGGGCATCATTCTGTTCACGATCCCGGGCGCCGTCTTGGGCAGCGGCTTCATTGAGGTTATGCTCGAGAAGCAGCGCGAGGACGAGGCGGAGATGTACAGCATGGTCATGGGCGGTGGCAGCTCGATCAACAGCAATAACCCGCTCTTCGTGGGCAGCTATAGCGACGACGAAATGCTTCATGACCACGAACACCATACCGACCACGAGCACCACGCCGAGTTCGAGCCGGCCACACACACGCCGATTTCCATGGCCTCGCCAACTAGTCCAACAACGCCGCGCATTGCTGCTGCCATGCGCATCGAGGCGCTACACCAGAAAGTCGAGGTCATCACGGCCGGACAGGTAAGCGCAACAGCGAACGCAGCAACATGCCCCCCGCGCCGTTCAAACGATGATGTTGACGTGCGTATGTGTCGTTTTACTCTGTAGCGCCATCTGGAAGCGCAGTTCCGACAGCAGCAGCAGCAGCTCGAACGACTCATGCGGCTCGTGGAGGCCGCGCTCGCGGGAAGGGGCAACAGCTAGGAGCAGCGTGTCGAGAGCAACAGGATAAGTTAAAACACGTGTTAACGTGTTGAATGATGTTGAAGTGCTCTAGCCAATCACGTCTTTGTTCTGAAGTACTTGATAACCTTGCATATTGAATTCGTTTACCTGAAATAATCAATACACACGTTGACCTTTATCACGATAGCCTGTAAAATCCAATAATAGAACGCCGTGGAACATTGTCGCATCATCCCCAGCCAATCAAAACATATTTTGGCTGGTCGATTTTGGATTGGTCAAAAGAGTATTTATCGAACCAATCGCATTCGTTAAAAAATAACAGCACTTCATTCCCGGAGATCCTCCGCCGTGCACAGCAGACACTCGCAGCCCCAGGTCTGCTCGCTCGCTCCTTCCCCCCAGCCAACTTCGTCGCTAACATGCTGCTCGCACGCCTGCGAACGACGGCTGCGGTGACTCGCAGCTTCCAGACACGCGGACTCGCCAACATGCTCGGAGCCGCCACCAGCAAGACGGAGAAGGCGGACGAGACGGGCGACCGCGGGGACATCGTGCTCGGTGCGTTGGCTGTAGCGTACCATACTTTAATGCAGTACTAGAGGTCGTGGCATTGACTTGGTCGTTGTATGGATCTCTGCAGACGGCTTCGCCAAGCGCCAGTTCGAGGACAAGACGTACTCCGGTACGCAGATCGACTTTGACAGGAAGCATTTCGTCAAGCAGGTGAACGAGATCTACGAGGCCAACGGCAAGAACCTGGTGGACGGGTACGTTGCAGAAACTGTCGATATTTGGCTGTGAACCCTTGACTGACGTGGTTTGGTTGACTGATGAACAGCTACGCGCCGTTCTGCAAGCACCTGTTCATCAAGAACTTCACGGGCGCTCGCCTCAACATGGTGCCCATCACGCAGTCCAACGCCCACATGCTCATGTCGGACTATGAGGCTCGTACGGAGTATGAGCTGCCGGTGTACGTTGCTCTGTCAAGCTGCTCTGTTGTTGCTGTCAAGGAGTGGTGTTCTGACTGGAAGGTGGTATGTTTTTTCATGTTTTCCAGGCTGGGACGTTGGTTCCCGAGCCACAGCGTGACGCCGAAGGTGGCCGAGTACCTCGACATCATCCTGTACAGCCGTGAGCAGATCATCAAGGAGAACGAGGCTGTCGACGTGCCGGCGGACCCGTCGCACGGCGATGCCCCGTGGGGCATTGTGTCCATCAAGGCGCAGGACGTGGACTACGAGCTGCCCATGAAGCCCATCACAATGATGAGGAATGCTGTCGGCAAGGAGCAGGGCGGCTCCGGCGTGCCCATCGACCGCGACGAGTACATGAAGGCGGTCGACTTCTGGCGGAAACACGCGGTGATCAAGAAAATGTAGGGCGGGCATCTGATCTGCCTGGACCAAGTCGATACCTCAGCAGCTTGACGCCGAGCTCTGACGTTCGCGCCATGTTTTTGAGAACCAAGACGGCCTCCTGTTATCTTCTTGCGCTACAGATCAACGAACGAGAACAACAAGGCAGGCTTCGCGTGCCTATCTATCGGGACGTGCATTTGATATTCATGAGATTCTTGTGTACTTGTATCGAGCCTCAGCTCTGCATTCTCTCTCTGCAGCAGCTTCGGCCTTATCTTGCGTGGGCCATTTCTAGCATGGATTCGTCTTCTGGAAGTCTTCCCACGCAGTGTTGAGCGCTGCGAAGACGCGCTCCGCGATCAGCAATTGCTCAGCGCTGCGGCCGCCCGACTTGTCGGGATGCACGACGATCATGGCCTTGCGGTAGTGTTTCTTGACGTCGTTCGGCTGGATGAGCTTGCCCATGTTCACCTCGGCCCACTTGCAGTCTTCCCACATGACCTGGTGCATTGTCGACAGCAGCGTGCGGATGTTCTTGACGCGGCCATTGTCCTCCGCCCAGGCCTTCAGCCGAGGCCCCAGCACAGCATTCGCGCTGTCCTTCATGGCGGACATGTTGGATTTGGCTTCTTCTCGCTTGCGCAGCTCTTCGCGGGCTTTTTCGACGTCGCGTTGCACCTGCCGTTCCCGCTCCTCCATGGCGCGACGCACATCTTCACTCTTGGTAGACTTGTCCACCAGGTTCGGGTTGTACACGTTCGAGCCGTCCGACGTGGACTTGGAGTGCGCTTCCATCTCGGCCATCGTCACGGGCCCCACGGTCTGCCCGTTGTCGTCCTCAAACTTGGGTGGATCTTTCTGCGCCACCTTCGAGGGCGACACCTGCGCTGCCGGCGCGGTACGAGCCGCCAACGGGTCCATCGAGTTCAAGAACGAGTTGGCGTTCGCGGGCTGTGCTGGCGTCGCAGGCGCGTCGTTCCAGCCGCTGTCACTCATGAGGTTCACATCCTTCTTAGGCGGTGACGGCGCTGGGGCAGTACCAGATCCTCCAGGCGATTGCTGGCCCCCCGACAAGAAGTCTTGCGTTGCGTCTGCCGTCTTGGAGCCCGATCCCGTCCTCTTGACCGCCTTCTTCTCCCCGGAGCTGGACGACGCGTGGCTG
The DNA here is from genome assembly GCA_012295415.1 of Phytophthora chlamydospora. NCBI lineage: Eukaryota > Oomycota > Peronosporomycetes > Peronosporales > Peronosporaceae > Phytophthora > Phytophthora chlamydospora. Next base: position 15,192 of record JAABLK010000540.1, on the reverse strand, counting down.
GATGCGTTGCTATGCCGAGATTCGGCTCCATTGCTCGATCGGTCCGAGTATTTAGCCGGTCGGCCCTGCTCAAAGCCAGGAGAAGAACTGGACCGGTGGAAGTTGCCGCCCTCAGCCAGCGGCTGCACGGTCTTGGCCGACTGCACGCTGCTGGCACTGTCACCTAGTGCACTGCCGCTGTTTTGACGCTTGGGCGGCTGGCTGCCACTGGCCCATTTGAGCACGGGTCGGCGGCGGAAGACCAGGCCGGGCTTGTTGGGCCGTTCCAGTCGGAGGAGCTTGCATATGACGCGGCCGCCGGCCAGCGGCACCTTCTGCGAGGACTGCGTCACGTCCAGCCAATAGAAGGTGCTGCCCTTGCTGCTATTAAGCCGGAAGCGGAAGTGGAAGGCGTTCGGGTTGCGCAACGGGAAGCTGCGCAACACGTCGGCCAGCGTCACGTCCGCGCCCGGGGAGACACCAGCCAGACGGAAGGCGTTCGGGTGCGCGCGGTCCTCGCCGTCCTCGCCCTGCAGGTAGTAGAAGGCCCAGATGCCGCCCTCCATGGTCGAAGCTCGAAGACTGGCTTGGCGTCGACGGCAGGAAGCGAGAATAGCTCGGGGGAGATCGACAGGACTCGGACCAGAGACCGAGCCAGGAATAAGTCGTGTGAGACGTGTAAAAGGATGTGGACCACACAAAGGGTTTTGAAGCAGTTTGTGAACGACTTTGAAAGTTTTCTGCACGTTGGTGCAGCAGCGCAATGGCAAGAAGGTGAGTGTGTGCAGTGAGCGCATGCAAAAACGCCACTTCACATCCAGGCTGTGCATTTGCAGGATTCGGCTGCGCTTCAACTTGTAAGCGTCACGGACGTGAAAAAATTGGCGCTCGAGTCCAATGCGGAGACCTTTACATGCGAGGGCAACACCGCGAGGCAACTTTGTCGGCAGCACGCGCAAAGCAGCAAGCGAACAGCGAGCTCCATCGATGCAGCGCGCCGGCCGGCGAAAGGGTGGTACATGCCCGAGTGACGTGGCCAAGGCTCTGCACAGCTTGCAAGCAGAGCAACGCCTGTCAGTGCCGAACCTCGCGGACACCATCGTCCGGAGCCGAGTGCCGGGGGCTGCAGATCTCGCCGCGCTAGCTTGACTCATCCCGCGCAAGTGCATCGTTTCAAGCTGCGCGTAAGTTACCCCGCCGTGCCGCAATCGGCCGCGCACAGCCTCCGGACGTTGCAGTGGCAGCAGGCAGCACGAGGGTGTTGTTGCTGTTGCGAGGCCCGAGCAAGACCCACGACCGGATGACGGCGGTCTCGGTGGATCCTCAGTCCCAAATGCTTGAGGATCGCACGGGCTCACACCAAGGAATGGATTCAGCATCACCAGAGTTTGGTGACCAGACTGGTCGAAGGTGCGACGCAGGTCTGTGCTCTCACGCAGACACTTTGAGGCCAAAGAGCCCGAGGCCTTCCACACGACGCACGACGGCACCTCAAAGCGGCCCGTTACCGGTTGCACAGATGTCAGCGACAAAGCTTGCCATGCTCGGCGCTTTGCCCAAGAGAGCTGGTGCCACATACTGAATCCAAGTGGTGCGTTCCCCTATCCGCACAAGGCGACCTCCATACAGTGTGCAAAATCCACACACTCTCATTCCTCGATTGGCAGGCTGGACGAAGGACTCGGATTCGTATGAAGGTGTTGTCGCCCCGCAGCGTGGCCCGCGCGCTCTTGCCGTCGGTGCCGCTGCTCGTACTGCACTCGACCGCCGTGACCGCCGCAGACCCCGACTCGACCAACCCGAGCTCGGGCTCCACCATCATCTACATCGTCATCGCCGTCATCGTCGTGCTCTTCGGCATCGTGGCCTTCTTCGTGTGGAAGCGCAAGCAGAACCGCAAGCGCGAGGACGACCGCAACTATGGGTTGCCGTCCACTACAGCGCGCTCGGGTATCAGTCGCGGCACGTCGCAGGGCAACACAGTCTTCGAGCGCCGCATGGATTCCACGGGCTACAGTAAGGACAAGAAGGTGTCACGCTCGTACCACCACCAGCAGCAGCAGCAGCAGCAACAGCAGCAACAGCAGCAACAACAACAGCAGAGATTGGAACGCCCCCCTCAGTGGCCGGTTAATGGGGCGCCAACCTATACCAGGCAGCAGCAGCAGCAGTCCCAGTATCAGCCGCAGTACCAGTCGCAGTACCAGCCTCAGTACGACTCGCAGTATCAATCGCCGCAGAATTTCCCGCCCCCTCCCCCGCCTGAGGTCCCCATGCTGGAACCCCATGACGAGCAGGGTCCCGGACTGTCGATGATGGAGCTGCAGCAGAGCCAGGTGTCCATGCAGTCCAGCGTCGAAGGTGTGCACAGGAGGCAGACGGACCCGGCCGTGATCGCCCGCACCCAGGANGCACGACGGCACCTCAAAGCGGCCCGTTACCGGTTGCACAGATGTCAGCGACAAAGCTTGCCATGCTCGGCGCTTTGCCCAAGAGAGCTGGTGCCACATACTGAATCCAAGTGGTGCGTTCCCCTATCCGCACAAGGCGACCTCCATACAGTGTGCAAAATCCACACACTCTCATTCCTCGATTGGCAGGCTGGACGAAGGACTCGGATTCGTATGAAGGTGTTGTCGCCCCGCAGCGTGGCCCGCGCGCTCTTGCCGTCGGTGCCGCTGCTCGTACTGCACTCGACCGCCGTGACCGCCGCAGACCCCGACTCGACCAACCCGAGCTCGGGCTCCACCATCATCTACATCGTCATCGCCGTCATCGTCGTGCTCTTCGGCATCGTGGCCTTCTTCGTGTGGAAGCGCAAGCAGAACCGCAAGCGCGAGGACGACCGCAACTATGGGTTGCCGTCCACTACAGCGCGCTCGGGTATCAGTCGCGGCACGTCGCAGGGCAACACAGTCTTCGAGCGCCGCATGGATTCCACGGGCTACAGTAAGGACAAGAAGGTGTCACGCTCGTACCACCACCAGCAGCAACAGCAGCAACAACAACAGCAGAGATTGGAACGCCCCCCTCAGTGGCCGGTTAATGGGGCACCAACCTATACCAGGCAGCAGCAGCAGCAGTCCCAGTATCAGCCGCAGTACCAGTCGCAGTACCAGCCTCAGTACGACTCGCAGTATCAATCGCCGCAGAATTTCCCGCCCCCTCCCCCGCCTGAGGTCCCCATGCTGGAACCCCATGACGAGCAGGGTCCCGGACTGTCGATGATGGAGCTGCAGCAGAGCCAGGTGTCCATGCAGTCCAGCGTCGAAGGCGTGCACAGGAGGCAGACGGACCCGGCCGTGATCGCCCGCACCCAGGAGACGGCGGAGCGCGTCATGGCCGAACTGGAGGAGGACCCCGAGTTCGAGCAGAGCTGGATCCCTTACGAGTCGCTCTACTTTACGCGCGCCATCTCCAAGGGAGCGTTTGGAGAGGTGTGGCTGGCCCAGCTGGAGAACACCCAGGTGGCGGTCAAGAAGATTCTGGATGAGAAGAAGCACGACGTGAAGGAGATCGAGTGCTTCGGCGCCGAGATCAAGCTCATGGCGATGCTCAAGCACCCGAAGATCGTGGCCTTCATCGGCGTCTCGTGGAGCGACAAGCAGGACCTGTGCGCGGTGACCGAGTTCATGGCCAAGGGAGATCTGTATGGCTACCTGGAACGCCGCAAGGGCAAGCTCAACTGGCCCGACCACAAGGTGTGGCTGGCAGAAGACATCGCCGAGGCGCTGGTGTACCTCCACTCGCTGTCGCCCAAGGTGATCCACCGCGACCTCAAGTCGAAGAACATCTTGCTGGACAGCAAGTACCGCGCCAAGCTGAGCGACTTCGGTATCAGCCGGAAGCGCTCGGTGGAGGAGACGATGACGGCAGGTGTCGGCACCATCTACTGGACGGCCCCCGAGGTGCTCATGGGCAAGAAGTACACGGAGAAGGCCGACATCTACTCGTTCGGTATCGTCATGTCGGAAATGGACACGTGCGAGGTGCCGTATTCGGACAAGCGTGACGACGCCGGCAAGAAGCTGCAGGGCATGAAGATCATCCAGATGGTGATTCGCATGGCGCTTCGGCCGTCCTTCCAGGAGGATTGCCCTGAGCAGATCAAGGCGCTCGCCGCCCGCTGCCTCCAAGCCGACCCGGACGTCCGACCGAGCGCGCCCGAGCTGCTGGACATTCTACGAGACATCCAGGATGATTTGCAGTAAAAGCGGCGAGGCACGAGAAGAAGCAATCGCAGAGCATTGCGGTTAGATTCGCCAAGGACGGGTATTTAAGTTGCAGGTTATACACAGACAGATTCAGGTTTTAGATTGCAAAGCAAGAATGTTGTTGAATGTGTCGGTAGCTGCTTGTTGCACGTTGTCCCGCTCCGGCGCCGTAGCTGAAGCTCGTGCGATCGTCTGTGGATGGCTTCGACTGCAGCAGATGCCGCAGACAGCAGCAGCTCGAGCAGATTGGTTGCAGTCCGTATGAATCACCGAGTATTGTCGACGGCTGAACTGCCGGTGTCCTCCCTCGGTGTCCGCGTAGGTAACATCGAGACGATCGCTGCCTAACGCCGGATGGTTCTCTCCGAAGCGCCAATAACGGAGCCCGCCACCAAAAGCTCGACGCTCGCGCTGCGACGCTCGCAAGGTGTCTTTGCTTCCCCGCGGCCCCAAGCAGCCGTCGAGCGCTCACTCACCTCTTGGCGAGATAGCCCCGAGCGCCACATTAGCGGGCCGGCTGCACACGCGCTTGCATAGAATCAGTCGTCGACAGCCTCGAAAGGCCGGCAAGGCAGCAAGCGTCCTGTGGCAGGAAGCAAGGACTCTTGCCAGGAATGGATTCTCGCGCTCCAATATGCACCGAGGCGCTCGATACCAAGGTCAAGTCTGCGGCCTGCACAGTGGCACTCACAAACAATTTTTGTGCGGTGGCTGATGCACTGCACTGCAACTGCCAGCGGCCTCTGCGACAGCATCAGCGCCAAGAGAGGCAGCCTTGCTTGCTTGCAATGGTGCCAAGTGCTCATGGAGCACTAACTGCATCGCCATTTTGCATGTCCGCATGCCAGTTACTGCACTAGCCGTTCGAAGTCTGTGATCACCTCCATTGCTGCCTTTTCGTCGCTACCGCTTCATTTTCGTGAAATATGTCAATTACCCACCCAATCAGCAACGTTGTACTACTCCTTTCGGCAAATATTGGACTTTCCTGCCAATCGGCTGGTGGCTGGCACTAGCCAGTGCACGCGGTATATCGGCACTTCGAATTCCGCGACCGCAGCCATCGTCACTCTGGCTTCGGCGGCCTAACTCGTCTCTCTTTCTCTGCGTCCCATGGGCTTGGTGGCCTTCCTCACGTGCGGCGCGTGCGCTAGCAGCCGCAAGCGCGGCCACGAGAGCTTCCCCGACACCATCACCATCCCCACGCCCTCCGCGCAGTCGCACAACGCCGCGCTGGCCCACAACCATCCGTACGACATCCACGGCACGCCCGCACAGGCCCCTCATCGCGGAGAAAGCCGTCCCAGCTACGGCCACGAGCCCCAGCCTCGTCGCGACCGACGGCCGTCCAACCCGCAGCCTCGGGCCTCCAGCGGCCAAAGCAGGGCGTCCCAGCAGCAGCCAAGGGCTCGCAATGGCTCACGTCCTCAGCCGTACCAGCCGCAGCACCCCGAGCAGCGGTCGCGCCCCCAACACGGCCGCCATGACCGCCCCGCGGTCCGCAGCATTGAGCCTGTGTCCCAAGAGAAAGTGCGGCAAAGTGGCGGCTCGTCCGGCAATAACCGCGATTCGGAGATCACCGACAGGTCGCGCGAAGTGGCCAGCCGCGTGCTGGAGCAGTTCCAGTCGGACCCGGACCTGGGCCGACGTCGCATTCCTTACTCATCGCTGTACTTCACACGAGTGCTGAGTAAAGGTGCGTTCGGTGAGGTGTGGCTCGCACAATTGGAGAACAAACAAGTGGCTGTGAAGCGCATTTTGAACGAGAAGAAGAACGACGAGAAGGAGATCGAGTGCTTCGGCGCCGAGATCAAGCTCATGGCCTGCTTCTCGCACCCCAAGATCGTCGAGTTCGTGGGCGTCTCGTGGAGCTCCATGCAGGACGTGTGCGCCGTGACGGAGTACATGTCCAAGGGCGACCTGTACGGCTTCCTCAAGCGCCGCCAGGGTCAGCTTAACTGGCGCGACCACAAGGTCTTCCTGGCCGAGGACGTGGCCGACGCGCTCGGATACCTGCACGGCCTGTCGCCCAAGGTGATCCACCGCGACCTCAAGTCGAAGAATATTCTATTGGACGACGCGTTCCGTGCGAAGCTCAGTGACTTTGGTATCAGCCGGGAACGGTCCGTAGAGGACACGATGACCGCCGGTGTGGGCACAATATACTGGACTGCGCCCGAGGTGCTCATGGGCAAGAAGTACACGGAGAAGGCCGACATCTTCTCGTTCGGTATCGTCATGTCGGAGCTGGACACGCACGCGGTGCCGTACTCGGACAAGCGCGACAACTCGGGCAAGAAGCTGCAGGGCATGAAGATCGTGCAGATGGTGATCCGACGAAACCTGCGCCCCACGTTTTCGTCTGACTGCCCGCCGCTTGTCAAGGAGCTGGCGGACCGCTGTCTGGACGCCGACCCGGACGTGCGACCTAGCGCCACGGAACTGCTGCGAATCATCCAGCGCATGCAGAACCTTTTGTAAGTTCGCCGCGGAGACTTGAAAGCCGCACGAGTAGAAGACAAGGAGACGAGGAGAAGACGCTCGCCGATTCGAACCGAAGGAAGGATCGATCGAGTGGCGCGTCAGGACGCAGCGCTGCGACTCCAACTTGAAGCCGCCGCCGGCCGATAGGACGCATTTTTTGTTGGTTTGCCATTTAATTCCCCAATAAACAAAGACAAATTCAGTTGGTAGAGCAACCGCGGCAAGTACTGCAACACGTTGAAGTAGCTGTCATTCTTGCGACTATCAACTGCGATTACTGTATTTCAGCCTATCACTATGGCGGACTATTTGTTTCAGCCAATCAAAACGATATTGGCAGTTGTGCATTTGTAACGTTATGTGGACCACTTTGTGTACTTTTGGCCGCTCGTGATTGGCTGATATCCAGTTTGGTCCGACATAGAAAGGACGACGGTCACAGCTGCGAATATCGCCTGCGATTGGCTAAAACAAATAGTCATTCAACTGCCAAGATGGAGGAGCCGTTGCTGTCCTTCGGGTCGCCGCGGCGGGGCTTCTCCACGTCTGTGCACAGCTCCGTAGACGAGCGGCAAGTGGAGGAGGAAGGAGGCAAAGATGCGGCCGAGCTGCTAGCCTTCTACCGTCAGCGATGCGAACAATTCCACGCCGAACGGGAGCAAACGCTGGCTCATTTGGCTCAGATCGAGGTGCGCCGAGCTTTTAGCAGGTCAGCATGCAGAATTCATGGACAAAATGACGTTGCACGGCACTGCAGGTATCCAAGGAGGAAGCACATCGACTCAAGTGGGAGCTGAAGACTAAGGACGAGGAGGTGGGATCTCGTGGCTTTCGGATTTTGTGGAGCTTTGGTGCTGATGAAGTTGTGAACAGATTGCAGACCTGGAGGAGGCTTTAAAGAAGACCAACGCAACTCTGTTTCAAGTGAAAGCAGAGCTGATTGACCTGCAGGCGGAGAACAAATCGCTGAAGCTCCAGGAGCAGGATGACAGGCAGAAGATTCAGCATCTACTGGCGCTCACGCAGCCCATTACCGAGCAGGTCGAATAGCAATTCAATAGCTCGTTGGCTGGAGTGATGCGGCTGACTGTATTGTGTAGGTGACGTTCTATAGAGATTGTCGGCCTGGCACGCGGACGACGTATCCTGCTCCGAAGACGCCAACGCCGACGACGTATCCGTATCCGTCGACCATGCACATTGGCTCGGAAGACATGCAAGAAAGGAAGAAGAAGAAACAGCAGCAGTCGCACTTTGTGGTGCGAGGGAACGCTCCGAGCCTCAAGAGCCTCACAAAGTCTGTTGCATCGAGTAAGGTGCTGCGAACAGTGTACATGCCGAACGAGCAGACGGCGGCGTTGACGAGGACGATCGAGAACCTCCAGAAACAGCTCGAGTCACACCAGCAACTCGCTGAGACGCGCATCCAGGTACGTCGATTGAGTTTCAGCTGCATATTGTTCCCACGCTGACTTTGTGCGTTGAGTCAGGCGCTGCTGGATGGCTTTGCCCAAGAGAAAGCCAAGATGCAGATGTATCAGCAACAAGTGGAGGAGAAGAGCAGCCAACTCGAAAAGGAAGCGGAAAAGACGAAGCGAGTTCTTACGCAAACCACCAAAGATTATCTGGTGCTGCGCCACAAGTCGCAAGAAGCCGAGCGTTTAGCACACGAGGAGATCTTCCAGGTGAAGCAAAAGTGTGACAACCTGGTCACGGAGAAGACCAAGTTGAGTGTAAAAGTGCGAGAAGAAACCCAATCGCTCCGTGAAGCGGTTCGCGAGGAAGGCAATCAGACAGTGCTGGAATTCCGGAATCAAGCGCTTTCTCGGGAGCGAGACTTGCTGATTTTGAAGGAGCAGTATGCGGCCATGCAAGAAGCCTGCACGAAACGAATCCAGGACTTACAAGTGCGCCTCACGAAGCTTAGAAACCGATACCGAAGTCTGGATAAGCGACGAGCTATGGAGATGGAAGGGTTTACGCGCGACCTGGCCGGACTAAAACGGCATCTGCAAAAGCTCGAGGTCATCCTGTACGGACGAGGACTCACTGCGCAAGAGCGACAAGTGTTGCGCTACGGTGAGCTGCTTTTTGCCTCTAGTTTTCTGCTCTTGAACCTAATTCGTTCGGTGTTGCTTTTGCCAGATGAAAACTACGCGTTGGACTCCAATGAGCTTAGCGACGAAATTGCAGCGCTTCAAAGACGCTTACTGGATCTGTCGGCCGATCTTGCCGAAGCGTAGTTGGACAAATACACGGCACCATTGATTCTCGCGTCGAGCCTCTACTTTAGAATTTCTATCGCTTGCTCATGTGCACAATGAAATCAGCGGTGCTTCTTGGATTGGTTTCGGATGTTGGCGAGGTTGACGCCCCAGAGCGCCATGAGCGCCACGGGGAATGCGAGCCAGGCCAGTGACGCTGACTGCGTGGGCAGCTTCGACTGAGCTGCGCGGAACCGCTTCCTCTCGGCGAGGTTGGTGGCCCTCCGGCCAATGGCAGCCGGCGCGACGTGCGACCGCTGGCGATGATACTGCGCCGTGGTGAAGCGCTCGTAGTCGTTCAGGCCGCCGAACATCTCGTGGACGTCCTCGGAGCTCATGGGCTTGTAGTTTCCGGCCCCGACCACCACGCGGTCGTCGTGGTCTGGGGCGGCCGAGATGCCGAACATGTCGATGTCGTACTTGACTCGAGCAGTGCTGTCGCTCAGCAGGTCGTAGGCCGCATTAATGCGCAGGATCTCGGCGTCCTTGCCATCCTTTCGCCGGGCGGAGCCTTTAGTCTTGGCGTGATACCGATCGGGGTGGTGCTCCAGCACTATAGCAATAGCAATATTAGTGTGAGAGGGAAGTGGATCATACTACCAAGGGAGGAGACGTACCGAGCGTGCGGTAGGCGGCCTTGATGTCGTCTGTGGAGGCGGAGCGCTCCACACCCAGCACCTCGTAGTAGTTAGGCTGGAGGTGCTTCTTGTCCCGCGTCATGGTAGAGAATGCAAAAGTGATGTCGACCCCAAGTTTTAGTGGGTGTTAAGGGTAAGTTTACGGATAAGAGGGTGCAAATCGGGGTTGAGTGTCAGATTTTACTACTTTTTTACATTTTACCTAACGAACTTCAAAACCCGCCTGCCGAGCTGCTTCAAGCGCAGCGCCAGCGTATGAACGGAGGAGAACTAAAAACCTGGCGACACCAGGAATATCAAGGCCGGGAAAAGGATCGGCGGCGACTTGGCTGGCTGGGGAAGAACTGCTGACTTGGCCTACACGCGGAATTCTTGCTCCGGCGGATCGTCCAAATGGCGCTGTCACACACACAGCCACTGTCAGCCTTCAACGATCACACTTTCTCACAGGAGGAATCCCTACGAACCTTGAGATAAAACTCGAGCTGGTCTTTCGTCACGGTCGTCGAGTCTTCTGACGATGCGAACTGCACGAATAACGTTAGCGGAGACTTTTGCAACCAAGGAGAAGCGAGACAGCGCACCGAGAAGCGTCCGTTCTGGCTGGTGGAGCTCGTGGAAGACTGCGTGTCGTCCGAGGGCGGCTCTCGGTACTTCTCGTGGTTATCCATTCGCGCCCACATCATCAGCTGCTTCTGGAACGCACTGCAACCGCACAATTGAGTCAGTACGCAATGCCCATCTGGTGAATCTCTACGAACCACGTACATGGTCGACTCTTCGCTGTCTTCTCGGACAGTGTCGAATCCCTGGGACTGCAGTGGGCGCCGATAGCGCTTGTCCGACGGCAAGGGCAGTCGGTTCGCCCGGCCGAACAGCGGGCGCGAGCCTCTGGGAATAAATATGATCTGCAAGAGTTCAGTGAATAAGTGCAGAAACGTTAGATCAACCTTGAGTCAGCCAAAAAGTATCTGCAGCCCGGCACCGCAAAAGCCAGCCAAGATTACACACGGAACCTTCATGTCGTCAAAGTTCTCGTCCTCGACGCAGTACACGTTGACTGCGACGCAGTCTGGCTGCGTGTGGTCAAACTGGAAGATGTGAATACCTGCCGCCGCCAAGGCACCAGAACAGCACACGTCAGTCCCCACGTAAGTAAAAAGAGTAGCCATCTCTCGTCTGGTCCCGTCCAACTGTTGACGAAGCACAAACACGTACCGCATTTGGAGCAGAAGACGTGCTGGCACGACGTGGCTTGAGACTCGTACAGCGACACATCGGCCGACTCCATCATCTCGAAGCAGGACGTCGGGATAATCTGCCACCAGTTCAAAACCCCACCGTCAGGCACACACCCCGTCCCCAACTTGTCGTCCTCTCTCTCACTCACCAGGAATGGGAACCTGCCCTTCTTGCAAGAGACCGTGTTGCTGTCATCAAAGGCCTCCACTCGCTTAGGCGCCAGCACCATGAACCTGTCACCACCCAACAACCAAATAAGTATCTTCCTCTTCAACTCCATCCCCCATCACCACCAGAACCCGCGGTCCTCACCTCAGCGACCCGCAGTCGCAGCCTCCTCGGTGTTGAAACAAAGGCAGCTTGGGCATCCCGTACTTCTTCCTATAATGGCAATCCCAGCAGCAAGAGCGTTAGTCAACGCTTCTTCCTGCCAGACAAAAACGCTCTCCACGCACTGGTAGTAGACGTCCTTGCCACCGCCGTCCAAGTCGCAGCGCTCCCACTTGCCCTGATTGTCGCGAACATTTCGGTACAGCTCGCGTAGCTGCTCGGATAAGAAATAAATGAGAAATTATTGAATAAAATAATCGTTGGCACGTCGTCGCTGGCAGGAAAGAGCGCCAAGATCGTACCACGAGCAGCCCCACGCCCAGCACCAGCGTGGATAGCGCGCCGATCGCGCGGTCCACTTCGCGCACCATGCCGTTGGCCATCGTCGCAGCCGC